>CP092885.1:3489166-3663613 GCA_030710605.1 Cordylochernes scorpioides | reverse complement strand
AGAAAATAAAGTTTAATATTTAAAAAATCTGATTTATTTTTGTTATATACATTCACAATACAAAAAAGCACACTATATATATGTTATGAATATTTTGTTGTTGTTGATAGATAAAGGGTTGATAAGACAAAGGATCGATAAGATAAAGGGTTGAGGTGCAGTCATGATAAAAAAAAAAGATAATTATTTACCGTCAAGTAGTTTTATTTTCAATTACTTGAGGAAATATTACACATTAGTTATTTTCACATTATATAGAATTTATAAAGTTAATCCTATATTAGTGATTTAAAAGGATAGATATGTTAACTACGCATATTTACAACAAAACTATACAACAAAACTGAAAGTCTTTCCAAAAACGATGATAACAAAAGTAAAATTATCAATGAATAAAATAAAATATACATTTTTTTAAATATAGAAATATTCGAATTTTTAGATTAAATATATAATATGTATATACTCATGGACAATACATAAGAAAGTGGAAAGTTTTTTTTTTTTTTATTTCGTCGGTCGTCTGTTTTTTTTTTTTTTTTTTATTAAGAAGAGACATAAAGAATGAGCCATAACACAAGTATTGAAAAATTCAGACAAACAGGTATACAGGCTGGATTTTTTGTTTGAATTTGTACAAACTCTAGTGTTGTTGCTAATTCTTTATCATCACAAGTAATACTAGAATGATGAACAAATGTTCTGAGGCATAATTAAAGGGAGAAATGCCTCTTTGGATACATGAAAATCATCCTAAAAAAAAGTCGGTGGACGAGTGGGTAACACCCTCGATTCCCGACAGTCATGAACCGGGATTGAATCCCGCGTTAACATTTGTTTAATATATGAATAACCTTCACATATTATTCACTGTTTCAATTATCATGAACTAGGTTGCTCTTGCTGAGCGGTACCTATTAATGTGATTTTGAACCAGAATATCATCCTACCGCTAACTTATGTTGAAATATCATTCTCTATTATATAGCAATGTGACTCAGTTACATTTTATTATAATTATTATTGGAAATTTGTGATTTATTTTAATATATTATCAAATATTAGAGGGATAGAATTATTTATTTTATATACAGTAGACTCTCCTATAACGCGAGTTTTTACAACGCAATTTCGTACAACGCGATAAAAAAAAATTGCGACAAATGTATTTATACAACGCGAATTTTCGTATAACGCGTTATAAAATAAAATACATGATATTTGTCACTAACAATTTACCCTTACAACATTCGCGTTATACAAGTTTTATTTCGTACAACGCGAATTCCTATAACGCGATTTCATACAACACGGAACACATTAATCGCGTTATAGGAGAGTTTACTGTAATATAAAGTCGAGCTTTCCCATCAGTCAATTTAAATGTTCAAAAGAAGAAACTAAACACGAAATATAATAAATTATTAATAATAGACAATTCGCTGAGGGAAGATTTTATTATATATATATAACGACAATACAAGTTTTCGGGCTCAGCAGTCCTTTGACAGGTATAACTACAGTACTGAAGTTTATCCAATTTAATCCATATATATACATATACATGCAATGAAGTAGGAAATATAAGATAGATGTGCAAAAAACTGATTTACATAATACAGTTTTGTAAAACAACACTTGAAGTTACACCGCATGAGTTTCTTTTCAATGAAAAATCAAGATTTATTTCAAGGTGAAATATTGACTATTTCTAACCTTTTTGGATGAGGTATGAAAGGGTGAATTATGAAGAGTAATGATGAACGGAAAAATAAAAGTGTACAGTGTACAGTTTTAAAAAATGGATTATTGGTTAATACTAATTCTCTATTGAGGATATAAAAGAAAATTTTCCCTCACGTGGTTTGTTTACACGATGAATGTTAGTTTGTTCACACGATGAATGTTTTTAAAAGGTAAGATTATCCAATCGCCGTGAAACTTTAGGAAGTTATTTACTGTACTACAGGGAAGATTTCTGGTTTGAAATTGATTTGAAATAAATATTCTTTGCAATTTTATTTGCAAATTTTCTACTTTCACTCGCAAGCAGCGCCTCTCGCGGTTTCTGGTAAAATTATATTTATAAATTGTAACAATGCTTAAAATGTGTTCCAAGTATAATAAATTTAATTTGAGAATTTAGTATTATAATATTCTCCAATGACGTAAAAAAAAACTTGACTTCCCTCAGCGAATTGTTTTTTATTAATAAATATACCGAAGGGATTATATTAACAACAAATGATACTTAAATGATAAAGTAATTTTATTCATACAAATGTGAATATAACTTCATAACAACCCTCAATACATTATCATATGGGAAATGTACAAATTAGAAAAATCATCACACAACGAGTACACTCACAACGGTTGTCCTCACAAATTTGTTAAAATACATTTTTCTATCAAATTTACCTAAGTCGTATATGTGTGTGATGTTTAAAAAAAGAATTTTAAACATTAACCTTTCTATATATCGATAAACTGGGTGATATTATAAGCTAAAAAGGCTTTTATCACAGTCTACTGAGGCACATTCGTTTTTTCAAATTTAAATTCAAAGAAAAGGATCAATATATGATATTGGTACAAGAAGAAAATTAAAATTTGTGTGTATCTGAAATATATATATGTCGTACCACAAGCAAATGCAGTCATGGGACCTCGTGGTTACAAGCGTCTGGGTGAATACACAAAGGACGAGGCAGGTTGGATGGCATCTAATAAACAAAGACCGCAAAATACGTGGTGTCGCTGGAAACCCGTTATTGATTCTCTAACAAACTCTACAGCGGTGGCACCATGTACATATTGAATACATATAGCTGCATTATGATGCAAGATCGAAAAATGCAATATAACAGTGGTATGGTAGATTAAACTGGCGAAACCGCTGGAAGGGTTCACCACAGATGAGCCAGGCTCTCCTATTAATTTTTCCATTACAGTAAGGACAGTAGGAATTGTTTATTTTTAGAAAAGAATCATACGCGGCTATAATAGTTTCGAATTTTGTTTGTTATAGTTGCATATTTAGTTTAAATTAAACATTATCATCATTATAAATTACTCATTATCATTCCATAAATAGGGTAGATTGTGTACTTCTACATGTAGCGACAAGATGTCAATTATAGCTTTGAAATAGGCGAATATTGGAAGATATATGAAGCCTAAAAATAGTAGTAGTTAAGTAGAAATCATAGGGAGTAATTGGTTGCGTTTGCTGTTGATAGGAACATCTGAGAACACAAAGGCAGTATTACAACTGTTAACATTTAGCTGGGCTCAGTAGGACAGCCTTCATAACTAGAGTGGCCCTACCAGTAATATAAGACTCCAGAGAGCGTAAAAATGAATATAGCAACTTTGCTTCAAAAACAAGATACTGGTCAGAACTGAGGAAATACCTGCCTCCAATTTCATGCATGAACACGCCATTAAAGATTCCCTTCAACCACTATTATAGACAATTGACAATTAAAATAATTTTATTAACATCTTGTCAATAGAAGCAAAAGTGCACAGTCTTCACTATTTTAAAAATATAATTATATATATACATGAAACTATATGTACAATGAATATGGCGCCTCTACCACCAAGGCAGAGTTTAGCTGAGAATCACCAGCAGGTCTTCAGCAACACCACGTATTTCGCGATCTACGAAGAATACGTAGATATCATGTTTCGCCGCTGAGGAGATGGTGATGGCGTGGTCCTTGAGAACAACTGGAAAGATCCAGGACTATCGGTCCGGCTGATAATGGAGAACAACTCTATTATAGATGGACAAGTTATCTTTCAGAGTGAATTATTTGTGTTTTTCTCACAGAGAGAGAGTTTGATATTGAACTGATTTATTTATAATGTCCATGTCAAATGCTCTTCCGTAAACAATAAAGACAAGACCAGTTATATAGACATAAAGTGCCACATCTATAAAAGAAGAAAGTGTCAATAAATATATTCACCATCTGTAATACCATCTGTGGAAGATAGAAATGTCTCAACATATTGAGGGAGATGTAGAGAAAATTTCCATACTCATCCATAATGAACAAAAACATAACTTCAGAATGATACTTCGAATCTCTCATGCTGACAAAATTCAACATTTTATCAATGAGAAATACACACAAAATATTTTATTAAGCCATATAGTCTTATATATATACATGGAGTCTGCAAATGAAAATAATAAAAAAGTAAAAGATATATAAACATATTGAAAATAGAGCAATCCATAAATAAATCTTTAATTAAAAAGAAAAATTTATGGATTGCTCTATTTTCAAAACGATTTCAACCAGTTTTGGTTATGACGCTCTACACCTTGCAAGAACAATAGAAAGGCTTCGACTTTCTATCAACAGTTGGAAGTTACATTTCAACCACAGGTCAGCGGGAATTATTCCACCTTCTTTAATTCTTAAAGATCCTATTCGCCCGAAATTTTCTAGGAAAATATTATTAGAAACGGGGAAAAAACTTTTGATTGCCAGAATAATCCAATATATGTCTTTTTAATTAAAAAAAATATATATAAACATATGTAATGGTAATAAAGACATTTATGTACACAACATACACAGCAAAACACTCAGACCTACACAGCAACACAAACACACACAGGAAAACTTAATTAAGGCAATCAAGCTCATAAATAGATTGGTCTGGGTGGTGAATCTGAATTGATGAGAGAATAAATAAATATGCAGAAAGATAAATAACCAATCAGTAGGCTGGCTTCACAAGAGGATGGGGAACGATAAACCAAATCTCAGATGTATTGTTGAGCGGACAAATAAATTGCAGAAACTACTGAACATTTACTGAGGATAATATTAAGCTGGTCTGGCTTATCTAGATACTGTCCACCAAACCAAAACGTAAACTACTAACCAGGCTTATAGATAAAGGAAGTAGATTCCTAGCTATCGCTGCAAAGCCCGAGTTCCCTCCCGCCCAAGTATTGGGTTGTAATGTATTTTGGTTGATTACACAAAATACTACTGTGTGTGGATTGTCTGATTTGCAAAACATCAGAAAGTTTGGACATGCCAGGACACTTCATTTTATACTCAAGAAAAATCTTCAAACCAACCAATTCGCAGACTTCAGAATCGTCCATAATTCCTCAAGACAGTCTGGAGTATTGTAATCCTGGTAAGGCCATCCTAGACATGAAGGCTGTCCTACTAAGCCCAGCTAAATCTAAACAACAACAACACAGCTTTATTAAGACCACCGGTCTTATACAGATTCACCACAGGAAGAAAGGAAGCATAGATGGAGCTCCTGTACTCCAGGCAGCGCAGCACCCAACAACAGCCTACAGGTCCGACACATGTCCAGTGGCCACACCGTGCATACGTCAAGGTTAGCGTATCACTGAAATGCTAGTGTGGAATCAGCCGCGTTCTAGTCTTCGCTTTCCTCATCCAAATGGACCACGGCATTCGGCGATTCTATTAATCTCCTTCGAATGGTGACTGCGGCCTTGTAGAGCTGAATCTAAACAGAATAATTCATATTCCTATCTTTGTGAACCTCAGATGTTCTCATCAAAAGGAAACGTTACCAATTACTCCGTATGAATTCTACTTTACTATCTTAGGCTCTAAATATCTCTCCCAATCTCCACCTATTAAAACCCGACATTAACACAATATCCGTGATATTGTAAAAGGCTTCACTCTACACTAACTGACTCATCCCACAATATGGCCAGATTCCTTACTGCTACGCTGTCACAGAGAAAGTTAGTCATTATCTAGCCCACCAAGTATGTACAGCATAAGACCTATATTTCTATACACCACACTCATCACAATTTTCAAATATTGTTGAAGATTGATTTTATTAATTAAAAATATATTTAATTTTGTGCTTTGAATATAGTATTTTTTAAAATTTTCAACAATTATACGTGTAATTCTATTGGGAGGAGATCGTAAATAATAACGGAGAATACATAATTGATTAATTAATTGTTATAATTAATTAAGTACAGTGTCGAATAAAACTGAACAAACTTTCTTTACAACCCAATTATTGGGCGGTAGGGAACTCGGGCCTAGCAGCGATAGCTAGGAATCCTGGCAACTTCCTTTATCTATAAGCCTGGTTACTACACTCTATGTTTTGGTTTGGTAGAGTGTATCTAGATAGGCCAGGCCTTTTCAGCTGATTATTACCCTTTAATTAGAGCCGTTTGATCCTTTATAAAACCTTCTGACTACATGAGCAACGTCAACCCTCTTCGACAAAGTTACTTTGTACGAGTTAACACAAAATGCAATAAACTAGGGCCTACAGTAAGAGTAACTTAAACACAGAAAAAACGTACACTCAAGAGTACAACACACACAAAAAAAGTAAATAATAACTCACAATTTGTTAAATAAAATAAAAAAAAAAAACGCACACACAGTACTTATCTTTATTGTTACGTTGGTAGGGATCAGACCGAGGTTACACAGGTATGCGAGGAGATAGCCAGACACGGATAAAGCACGCAGAGAACACTTTAAGCGTCTCCACACGATAATCCACCACACTCCTCTCGACTCGCCTCGCAATACCATAGCCCCCTTATATATATATACAAACATGGCCACATTTGTCCAATGAGAATGCGGGAGAGATTGGTTCACTATTCAACCGATAACAAAATCCTTTCCACTAAAATCTGAGATAAGATTTTAAAAAATGCAAATATTTGTCAATATAATTTGACAAGTGGACTGATGACGAATTGACGGACGCCAAACCTAAGTCGTGCTAATATTTCGCCTTAATAAAGGTAAATAAAATTCAATGTGTATATGAGAGAGTAAATATTTGCCTTCATACTATCGAACCTATAATAATTAATTCGGTAAATTATTCAGCTACATTTATTTTTAAAGAAAAGTATGTGAAAATCTATATAGATAATACCGTAACAGAGTTTTCCATTGTAAAGTCCTGAGCTATCTCCTCCGAAGATTCTGAACTACACATAACAATCTATATACCAAAATTTTCGTTATTTTTTTCTTCGTGTCATAGGCCTGTTTTTATTTTCCTAATGTTAACAGTTATTTTTATTTTTTAATTTAATCTATTTTACAATCGTAGATTTTTTGCATTTATCATCATCAATTCTTTTGTTTACAATTGCGTAACTTTTATAGAGAGAAATAAAGAAATACATAATTGATTAGATACAAAAGTGTGAACCAGAAAGTCGATTTTTAAAAATGTTATTATTTAATATAAACTTATTTTAATTTAATTTTGAAATGAAAAGGTAGTGTAAAAGTGTATATGAGGTTAGATTCAAATAGGTTTAATTATGTTAGTTTAATCGCTAAATAAGGTTAGTTTTAGATAAGTTGAATTAGGTTAGTTTCAGATAATTAAAAAAAAATAATGTTCGTTTTTAGAAAAATAATTCGCAATAGTAAGTATATATATTAATATAAAAGATCGAAATGTAAAAATCACTATGTCCAAAATCTTCGCTTTAACTCGTGTAAAACGGCTCGAAGGTACGGCGGTGTCAACGTACAGCGCCGCCTACCAAAGTTACCCTTTTCTGGGAACTCACCAGGTTATATTATTTTTCGAATTGTAGATTGAATTATTACTTTTATTCTATCTTTTATAAGTGTTTGTTATAGTTTTTCATTTGAATTTAGCACAATTTTTGTATCTGGTTATCTTTTTTGGCATCTTTTTTTTCTCATTAATAAGACCTAATCCAAATAATTTAATAGTGTGTGACTTTTTTTTTTAATTAAATTATTTGGATTAGGTCTTATTTTCTTTTATTAATTTGTTATAGTTTTTCATTTGAATTTAGCTCCATTTTTGTGTCTGTCTTTTTTTTTCTTCTCATAAATAGGCTGATGCTGTATTTGTGTACTCAATTGTTGCTTTTTTTTTTATTAAATTATTTGGATTAGGTCTTATTTTCTTTTATTAATTTGTTATAGTTTTTCATTTGAATTTAGCTCCATTTTTGTGTCTGTCTTTTTTTTTCATCTCATAAATAGGCTGATGCTGTATTTGTGTACTCAATTGTTGCTTTTTGTGTCTGGTTTCTTTTTTGCAGTATTTTTTTTTAATCCTTTTTTTTTTTCATCAATTGTTTCCTCACATGCTTGGAATTTTCTTTTTATGCCTGTCCTGGCTTTCAGTTTTATAGATTTCCTCTGCTTGGTTCTTATTTTACCTTTTTTTTTTTGAGCGTCTTCTGTCATGCCTCGGAAAGGCCGTGGAAGACTCACTCCCCTGACCGCTAAGCTATTTCTCTTGTTTACTTTTTTACCAATGCCTATAATTTTTCACCTGAAAGATTTTTTTTTTATTTGTTATTCAATAAACTATTATCACTTATTTTTGGTCTTCTTTTTATTTACTTATTTTGCTGGGGGTTGGTGGAAGGATGGTCTAAGCCGTTGGTTCGGCTCGAAGGTACGGCGGTGTCAACGTACAGCGCCGCCTACCAAAGTTAACCTTTTCTGGGAACTCACCAGGTTATATTATTTTTCGAATTGTAGATTGAATTATTACTTTTATTCTATCTTTTATAAGTGTTTGTTATAGTTTTTCATTTGAATTTAGCACAATTTTTGTATCTTTTTTGGCATCTTTTTTTTCTCATTAATAAGACCTAATCCAAATAATTTAATAGTGTGTGACTTTTTTTTAAATTAAATTATTTGGATTAGGTCTTATTTTCTTTTATTAATTTGTTATAGTTTTTCATTTGAATTTAGCTCCATTTTTGTGTCTGTCTTTTTTTTTCTTCTCATAAATAGGCTGATGCTGTATTTGTGTACTCAATTGTTGCTTTTTTTTTTATTAAATTATTTGGATTAGGTCTTATTTTCTTTTATTAATTTGTTATAGTTTTTCATTTGAATTTAGCTCCATTTTTGTGTCTGTCTTTTTTTTTCATCTCATAAATAGGCTGATGCTGTATTTGTGTACTCAATTGTTGCTTTTTGTGTCTGGTTTCTTTTTTGCAGTATTTTTTTTTAATCCTTTTTTTTTTTCATCAATTGTTTCCTCACATGCTTGGAATTTTCTTTTTATGCCTGTCCTGGCTTTCAGTTTTATAGATTTCCTCTGCTTGGTTCTTATTTTACCTTTTTTTTTTTGAGCGTCTTCTGTCATGCCTCGGAAAGGCCGTGGAAGACTCACTCCCCTGACCGCTAGGCTATTTCTCTTGTTTACTTTTTTACCAATGCCTATAATTTTTCACCTGAAAGATTTTTTTTTATTTGTTATTCAATAAACTATTATCACTTATTTTTGGTCTTCTTTTTATTTACTTATTTTACTGGGGGTTGGTGGAAGGATGGTCTAAGCCGTTGGTTTTCGACCGCTACGACCCGGGTTCGATTCCCGCATTGGGCACTTTTTTCTGAAAAAAATAAAAAAAAAAGCTCCAATGGCTTATGATTCTTGCAAAAGTCCAACCCCACCAGCAAGCGCAAGTAATCAAACGGGGCTCTGGCACACTTGTACATGCAAAGTCGAACTGCTTTTCATACGTGTACCATTTTCAAAGACCCTGCTTAGGATTAAAACTTCTCAGAAGCATAACAATAGTACCAACCTAGAGGTTAACTGGTGTGGATGCATTCCTCTGGGAGTAAGACTATTGAGAAATTCAGTAGGGAGTTATTTTGCTTCTCCGCATTCTAACACTCCAACTGTTAACACTGTGGAAACACTGACTCATGTTTGGTAAGCAATTTCAGGGAAGAAACTATAGACATTGGATTAAATAAATTATTAATTAAATTGCATTAAATAAAAATTATTAGATTTAAATAAATATTATTCGAGTGAAAAAAAAAAGAAAAAATTAACAAATTAGAAAATAAAATTTCGAAAAATACAACTATATTGCAGATAAGATAAGAGGACCTTATTAAAAAATAAATAAACAAACTGTAATTCGACACTATCGATAATTCGACACTTTCGATAATTCGACACTTTCGATAATTCGACCATTTTAAAAATCAAATTTACAAGGTTGATTGTTGTTTAAATACAACTTTGATTTTGCATGCATAAACACAGGCTCTTGTAGCAAGAACCCAACTTTAGTGAAAACTGATGCCTCTTCAGAATGAATGGAAGACTGAAATCTGAAGGAGCAGAAGATATGGGTCATCTTTACATGTATGCTATCCAATGTTCGCACACTTGAAAAAGCTACATATAAAGTTGTCCGTGCGTAAACACAGGCTCTTGTAGCCAAGGTTTGGCCTTGAGCCTTATTTATAGTCATAGCAAAAGCCAACCTTAGTGAAAACTAACGCCTCTCTAGAATGAAGCGAAGGTTGGTATCCGAAGGGGCCAAAGATATTTCAGACACTATACAGTGTGTTCAACTTTGGGCACTGTCAGTATATGTGCTTCAAGGACATGAGAGCACATGCGCTGAAACACCATACGTGTTCCATCGCAAAGATCCTAAAGGCATTGGTGAAAGTATAAATAAATATTTTGGAAATGAAAAAAAAATACATATATATATAAGAAAATAAATTGGAATAAAAATTTACAAACTATATTTCAGAGTGGATACATATTTGAAAGGAAAAAAAAAAGAAAATTGCAAACAACAAAACTATATTACAGATATGACATGAAAACTAACGCCTCTCTAGAATGAAGCGAAGGTTGGTATCCGAAGGGGCCAAAGATATTTCAGACACTATACAGTGTGTTCAACTTTGGGCACTGTCAGTATATGTGCTTCAAGGACATGAGAGCACATGCGCTGAAACACCATACGCGTTCCATCGCAAAGATCCTAAAGGCATTGGTGAAAGTATAAATGACCCATATATTCTGCTCCTTCAGATTTCAGTCTTCCATTCATTCTGAAGAGGCATCAGTTTTCACTAAAGTTTGCTTTTGCTATGACTATAAATAATATTTGGGTTCTTGCTACAAGAGCCTGTGTTTATGCATGCAAAAGCAAAGTTGTATTTA
Source organism: Cordylochernes scorpioides (assembly GCA_030710605.1). Lineage (NCBI taxonomy): Eukaryota > Metazoa > Arthropoda > Arachnida > Pseudoscorpiones > Chernetidae > Cordylochernes > Cordylochernes scorpioides. The sequence continues at coordinate 3,652,597 of CP092885.1, read as the reverse complement.
AACAACAATCAACCTTGTAAATTTGATTTTTAAAATGGTCGAATTATCGAAAGTGTCGAATTATCGAAAGTGTCGAATTATCGAAAGTGTCGAATTATCGAGTGTCGAATTACAGTTTGTTTATGTATTTTTAATAAGGTCCTCTTATCTTATCTGCAATATAGTTGTATTTTTCGAAATTTTATTTTCTAATTTGTTAATTTCTTTCTTTTTTTTTCACTCTAATAATATTTATTTAAATCTAATAATTTTTATTTAATGCAATTTAATTAATAATTTATTTAATCCAATGTCTATAGTTTCTTCCCTGAAATTGCTTACCAAACATGAGTCAGTGTTTCCACAGTGTTAACAGTTGGAGTGTTAGAATGCGGAGAAGCAAAATAACTCCCTACTGAATTTCTCAATAGTCTCACTCCCAGAGGAATGCATCCACACCAGTTAACCTCTAGGTTGGTACTATTGTTATGCTTCTGAGAAGTTTTAATCCTAAGCAGGGTCTTTGAAAATGGTATACGTATGGTGATACAGTGCATGTGCTCTCATGTCCTTAAAGTAGTGTAGTTCTGTTGTTTGCAATTTCATTTTCTGATTTGTTAAAATTTTTCTTCTATAGTTTCTCACCTGCGGGTCCTTCGGGTAAACCCGGGGCGTTGCCCGGGTCACTCGGCTAGTGATTAAATATTCGAATAGTCGCAATTTGTTGGCTTCTTGGAAGTCAAAGATGACAAGGTAAAGTATTTATTATCCTACAAAGTGGTAGAGAGAAAAAGAATAAAATGTTTACACAAAAAAATTGCTATTGTATTTAAAATAATAATAAATATTTGTATATTTATTGTGTATATATATAAATTTAACTGAAAAAAAAATCCGAAAATATATAAAATTGTAGAACGACATTTGAAAATATCCCGCATGTGTTTCTTTTGAACGAAAAGTCGAAACTTATTTTAAGGAGAAATAACGCCCATAAGTTTCGATTTTTCGTTCAAAAGAAACACATGCGGGATATTTTCAAATGTCGTTCTACAATCATAAGCCGCATTGTATTGTATATAAAATTGTATAAAAAAATTGGCTAAAATAGTTATTTTTTCATTTATTTATTATTATTATTTATTTATTTTTATTATTATTTTTTTTTAAGAAAAAGGCCACAGTAAAGCCATCGTCTGATTTCACAACGTTGCCAGATAAAAATAATTTTCATTAAAATATGTATTTTAAATTATAATTGGAAAATTAGATTCGGTATAATATTAATAAAAAAATAACATAATTTAAAAAAATATGGAAATAACAAATTTTATAAATTAGGGGCCTAGATATAATTTCTTTCTACACCAATCGCCAAGGAATAATGCATGCTGTGGATGGGCCACAGGAAACACTAGCAGTGAAGTGTGAGGAGCCACGTGAGGCCGAGTGGCCTACAACTTCTATCATAATCCGCATCGAACAAGACTTCCTGGACGCGATGCCATCTAGCAACCGCCATCTTCCCGTTCCTGCAGAAATTGAAAGCGGTTCGAACCAATTAGACCACTGCTGAGGCGAAACGGGCTTATTGGGACGTCTCGCCTCTTCCTCGTCGCACCGCAAACAAACGCCACTGGCACCGCCGTCTCTTCTGCCCACCGGTGGCCTTTTTATTGTTGAATTGTTGTGGCTGGCTAACTGCTGTTAACTTTCTTATATCGTGTAGTCATTGTTGTGGCTGGTTTACTGCTGTTAACTTTCTTATATCGTGTAACTATTGTTGGTTGTTGCGGCTGGATTACTGCTGTTAACTTTCTTATATCGTGTAGTTATTGTTGTGGCTGGATTACTGCTGTTAACTTTCTTATATCGTGTAGTTATTGTTGTGGCTGGATTACTGCTGTTAACTTTCTTATATCGTGTAGTTATTGTTGTGGCTGGATTACTGCTGTTAACTTTCTTATATCGTGAAGTTATTGTTGGTTGTTGTGGCTGGTTTACTGCTGTTAACTTTCTTATATCGTGTAGTTATTGTTGGTTGTTGTGGTTGGCTTACTGATGTTAACTTTCTTATACCGTGTAGTTATTGTTGTTGTTGTGGCTGGCTTACTGCTGTTAACTTTCTTATATCGTGTAATAATATTGGTTGTTGTGGCTGGCTTACTGCTGTTAACTTTCTTATATCGTGTAATAATATTGGTTGTTGTGGCTGGCTTACTGCTGTTAACTTTCTTATACCGTATAGTTATTGTTGTGGCTGGCTTACTGCTGTTAACTTTCTTATATCGTGTAGTTATTGTTGGTTGTTGTGGCTGGCTTACTGCTGTTAACTTTCTTATATCGTGTAGTTATTGTTGTGGCTGGCTTACTTCTGTTGACTTTCTTATATCGTGTAGTTATTGTTGGTTGTTGTGGCTGGCTTACTGCTGTTGACTTTCTTATATCGTGTAGTTATTGTTGGTTGTTGTGGCTGGCTTACTGTGGTTAACTTTCTTATATCGTGTAGTTATTGTTGGTTGTTGTGGCTGACTTACTGCTGTTAACTTTCTTATATCGTGTAGTTATTGTTGGTTGTAGTGGCTGGCTTACTGTGGTTAACTTTCTTATATCGTGTAGTTATTGTTGGTTGTTGTGGCTGGCTTACTGCTGTTGACTTTCTTATATCGTGTAGTTATTGTTGGTTGTTGTGGCTGGCTTACTGTGGTTAACTTTCTTATATCGTGTAGTTATTGTTGGTTGTTGTGGCTGACTTACTGCTGTTAACTTTCTTATATCGTGTAGTTATTGTTGGTTGTAGTGGCTGGCTTACTGTGGTTAACTTTCTTATATCGTGTAGTTATTGTTGTGGCTGGCTTACTGCTGTTAACTTTCTTATACCGTGTAGTTATTGTTGGTTGTTGTGGCTGGCTTACTGCTCTTAACTTTCTTATATCGTGTAATTATTGTTGTGGCTGGATTACTGCTGTTAACTTTCTTATATCGTGTAGTTATTGTTGTGGCTGGCTTACTTCTGTTGACTTTCTTATATCGTGTAGTTATTGTTGGTTGTTATGGCTGGCTTACTGCTCTTAACTTTCTTATATCGTGTAGTTATTGTTGGTTGTTATGGCTGGCTTACTGCTGTTAACTTTCTTATATCGTGTAGTTATTGTTGTGGCTGGCTTACTGCTGTTGACTTTCTTATATCGTGTAGTTATTGTTGGTTGTTATGGCTGGCTTACTGCTGTTAACTTTCTTATATCGTGTAGTTATTGTTGGTTGTAGTGGCTGGCTTACTGTGGTTAACTTTCTTATATCGTGTAGTTATTGTTGGTTGTTGTGGCTGACTTACTGCTGTTAACTTTCTTATATCGTGTAGTTATTGTTGTGGCTGGCTTACTGTGGTTAACTTTCTTATATCGTGTAGTTATTGTTGGTTGTTGTGGCTGGCTTACTGCTCTTAACTTTCTTATATCGTGTAATTATTGTTGTGGCAGGCTTACTGCTGTTAACTTTCTTATATCGTGTAGTTATTGTTGTGGCTGGCTTACTGCTGTTAACTTTCTTATATCGTGTAGTTATTGTTGGTTGTTGTGGCTGGCTTACTGCTGTTAACTTTCTTATATCGTGTAGTTATTGTTGTGGCTGGCTTACTGCTGTTAACTTTCTTATATCGTGTAGTTATTGTTGTGGCTGGCTTACTGCTGTTAACTTTCTTATACCGTGTAGTTATTGTTGGTTGTTGTGGCTGGCTTACTGCTGTTAACTTTCTTATATCGTGTAGTTATTGTTGTGGCTGGCTTTCTGCTGCTAACTTTCTTATATCGTGTAGTTGTTGTTGGTTGTTGTGGCTGGCTTTCTGCTGTTAACTTTCTTATATCGTGTAGTTATTGTTGTGGCTGGCTTACTGCTGTTAACTTTCTTATATCGTGTAGTTGTTGTTGGTTGTTGTGGCTGGCTTACTGCTGTTAACTTTCTTATATCGTGTAGTTATTGTTGTGGCTGGCTTACTGCTGTTAACTTTCTTGTATCGTGTAGTTATTGTTGTGGCTGGCTTACTGCTCTTAACTTTCTTGTATCGTGTAGTTATTGTTGTGGCTGGCTTACTGCTCTTAACTTTCTTATATCATGTAATTATTGTTGGTTGTTGTGGCTGGCTTACTGCTCTTAACTTTCTTATATCGTGTAGTTATTGTTGGTTGTTGTGGCTGGCTTACTGCTGTTAACTTTCTTATATCGTTTTGTTTTTGCCGATTTCAGCAATTTTCGGCTTTTTACATCCTTTTTAACCATTTCACACCGTTTTAGTGTTGTTTTTTCCTTGAATCTGTATTTTTGAGTATTTTCCTCACTTCCACACAGTGTTGTTAACACTGGTTGAGGACTTATGTTCTTAACACCACATTGACAATTTTGCATATACCCCGAGATTTTTAATTTGTTTACGGCCTACTTCAGTCAACGAGTCAAATTCAATTAATTGGAAATTTGATCCCGCACCATCGATTCATTTTAAGAAGATTCTAATTCCACCGGGAATCTCTGAATATACCATCTAAAAATTTGTTCTTCATCGTTTTTTTAAATGAAGTTGCAGATCAAAGAAATAATGCAACACACACATAGCAAAAGACAAATATCAATTTGTATAAAATATAAAGTTGCGGGAGAAGGGTATTCTAATGTTTATAGTAATAGAACCAGCTCTTGTTCTATAAATGCAACAAAACAACACATTTTGTCTAATTAACTTAGTTCCGAACGCTATGGTGGTGAAGAGAAATGTACTGTTGTGGAGCCATAGCCTGAAACCATGGTATACAGGTTAGTTTCTGTCTGAATATTTCCAAAACTAGTGTTTTGGTTCATTCTTCATCATCCCCTTATCGTTCTGTATTGATGTGATGAACCAGAATGCATTGTTACAATGCATTTTTAAGGGAAGAGGTGCAAATTTTGATAAAATTTGGATATGTGTCTGCCATATATATATATATATATATATAATGTTATTTTATATCTTTTGATGTATCTTCATCTCTAAAAGGATTAGAAAATGTCTGTTTGCCTTAACAGAAGGGCATTCCGGTTGACGATATAACCAATGAGCAACTTCAGATATATATACTATTGTTTTGCCTTCTACATGCTTCGGTAAGCATTTTAAGGCATCACTCATGATTAGGTGTCTTCAAGCGCCCGCCGCAGGGGAGGGCCAAGGAGAGGGCTGGAGAGGCGACGGCAGAGCCGTGGGCACCCCGGGGGAGAGGAGGGCGAGTACGCGCCGATTTTGAGGGAACCAAAGCACAACTAAAGCGCCGCAGGCTTCAAAAATATTTAAGGGATCATTTCAGGGATCAAGCGATCAAGACCCAGAGATCAGAAGGTCTGGCTTTTATCCTTGAGCAACTTCAGATAGGCTCAACATTTTTCTTGAGGACTCTCTCAAGGTGGGGAAGCCTTCCTTGCTGAAGATATTTGTATATATATTCCCCTACACTTTATATGCCCTTTTACTCTTTTATTTTTCAACCTTTGTAAAATTTGATTAAAAGAATCAATAAAATTGTTTAAATTGTCAACATTTTTCTTGCGTTTAATCTCGCAGATATATCCCTAATATAAGATATGAAAGAAGTCGGTGGACGAGTGGGTAAAACCCTCGATTCCCGACAGCCATGAACCGGGATTGAATCCCGCATTGGACACTTTGTTTTAATATGTGAATGACCTTCAATATATATTATTCATTGTTGTAAATATCATAATCTAGGTTGCTCTTTTTGAGCGGTACCTAATAAAGTGATTTTGGAACATAAGAAAAGGAAAGATTCACTGAATGTTCTTTTAGCATCATCATATTGAACATCCCCTATACAGAGGTCTGCCAAAGTGGAATTCCATTTCACCCATTAAGGGGCAATTCTCTACACTTCTTTTTAAGTTTATAATCCCAGATCATTCTCTGTTAGATTGAAATTTTCTTTAAATCAAACCATCGATCGAATAAAAACAATTGATTTCAATTTAACCAGGTCGTATTTTAGCTATAAACTATATTTAGAATGATTTTTAGCGCTTTACCAAATGTTTTAATTTTTGATAGCTCATGACAAGGACAAAAGATTTTTGTCGAAACGTAGAGACAATAAAAAAGATTTACTGACCGAAGTATCTTCTTCTTCTTCTTTCTTATCTCCAAGGAGGGTAGTTAGCGACTGATTTTACTGTAAGTACACCACATGTCTACACATGTGAAAAGCAGTTCGACTTTGCAATTACAAATTTGCCAGAGCCCCGTTTGGTTACTTGCACTCGCTGGTGGGGTTGGACTTTTGCAAGAATCGGGGGCCATTGGAGCTTTTTTTTTTTACAGAAAAAAGTGTCCAATGCGGGAATCGAACCCGAGTCCTAGTGGTCGAAAACCAAACGGTTTAACCAGCCTTCCACCGACCCCGAAGTATCTTTAATTTGAAGAACTATGAATTCCGGCCAGGCAGCCTGTATCTTTACGATAAAATATTTATACCCATTATGAAAAAAAAAGTAAAAAAGTGAAACTGTACTGGGATCAGGTAGATAAATGAAGAAAAAGGCATCTTCTGATTGTGTAACTGAAAGTTGCTGTTGGCTTGGCGCAAGCTACCAGAAACATTTAGTATCACGATCAGAATATACCTTTTTTCTTCATTTATACCCCCATTGTTGGCTAGCTTATCAAACAAATAAGTTAAAAACTCCGGCTTTGCCGGTCCCAAGCCCGGGTGAAAAAGGAGGAGGGGGAACAGTAACAAGCTCACTAAAAAACCTGGGCTCAGCTGGCCCGGCTGATAGTACCCTGTAAAGGCTCCTAATCCAGGGATACAGGATGAGCAGTGTTTGTACTCCATGTTAGGAGAGGCTGCACATGGTGTCTGTTCCTCATGTCAGAGGCGGCCATTTATTTTGGAGCTAAGTCGGCCTGCAACTGAGTAGTGCTCCGAGTCTTAATGACAAAGGCAGACGCATACTACTTCATCCAGATATGATTGAGTGGAGATAAGAAAGAAGAAGAAGAAATAAGATAACCACGCTTTTCTCATAGCTAAGAGATTCAATAAGAGAACGATACAAGATTATAAACCTTAGATAGGATGGTTGCTTGTACAATACTTTCTACAAACTGGGAGAATTCAGAGACCTGAGGCTGTTTTGGTAACTACTGTACGAGTTCTTTGGATAGATACCTCTTTGTCGATAGCTCTTTTAGATTCCTTTAATTTCTCAACTCCCGGAAATGCGTAAGAATAAAGGTTAAGCTCCTTATGCAAATCAGAAACCCCAGTGGAGTGTGAAGGTGTTTTGTTCCACAAGTACGGAACTGTGGTGCAAGATTGGATCTAGGGCTCCGGCCTTGGGACAACTTCCTTCCTACACCACGTTCCCTGAAACACGCCATCGGACACTTGTAACTCTTACTTCACCGCTTAGTGATCCTTTTGTTTTTGTGTGAAGTATTGTTACTGTACGGTCAGTGCAATGTATTATTGTACAGGTATTGCAGTATTGTTATTGTACAGTTTTAGAGTGTTGCAACATTACAGCCAGTGCAGTATTGTCACTGTACAGCCATGGAGTGTTGTCACTGTACAGAGTCAGTGCAGTATTGTCACTGTATAGCCATGGAGTGTTGTCACTGTACAGAGTCAGTGCAGTATTGTCACGGTACAGCCATTACAGTATTGATACTGTACAGTCGGCGAAGTATTGGTACTGTGCAGCCATGGAGTGTTATTACATTACAGCTAGTGCAGTATTGTCACTGTACGGCCATGGAATGTAGCCACCATTCTGCCATTACAGTATTGATACTGTACAGTCGGCGCAGTATTGGTACTGTGCATCCATGGAGTGTGGTCACATTACAGCCAGTGCGGTATTGTCACTGTACAGCCATGGAGTGTTGTCACTGTACAGAGTCAGTGCAGTATTGTCACGGTACAGCCATTACAGTATTGATACTGTACAGTCGGCGAAGTATTGGTACTGTGCATCCATGGAGTGTGGTCACATTACAGCCAGTGCGGTATTGTCACTGTACAGCCATGGAGTGTTGTCACTGTACAGAGTCAGTGCAGTATTGTCACGGTACAGCCATTACAGTATTGATACTGTACAGTCGGCGAAGTATTGGTACTGTGCATCCATGGAGTGTGGTCACATTACAGCCAGTGCGGTATTGTCACTGTACAGCCATGGAGTGTTGTCACTGTACAGAGTCAGTGCAGTATTGTCACGGTACAGCCATTACAGTATTGATACTGTACAGTCGGCGAAGTATTGGTACTGTGCAGCCATGGAGTGTGGTCACATTACAGCTAGTGCAGTATTGTCACTGTACAGCCATGGAGTGTTGTCACTGTACAGAGTCAGTGCAGTATTGCCACGGTACAGCCATTACAGTATTGATACTGTACAGTCGACGCAATATTGGTACTGTGCAGCCATGGAGTGTGGTCACATTACAGCTAGTGCAGTATTGTCACTGTACGGCCATGGAATGTAGCCACCATTCTGCCATTACAGTATTGTCACCACTGTGCAGCCAGTGCAGTATTGTTACTGTACAGCCAGTGGAGTTATGTTTTTACTATACTGTCAGTGCAGTATTGTTACTATACTGTCAGTGCAGTATTGTTGATGTACAGCCAGTAGAGTATTGTTACTGTAAGCCAGTGCAGTATTATTACAGTACTCTCAGTGCAGTGTTGTTGTTACTGTAAAGTCAGTGCAGTGTTGTTTTTACTGTACTGTCAGTGCACGGTGCCGCTGACCTTGCGGCACGACAGCTAATGATCCATGTGCGCGCGCATCTCGGTGAATCACAATTAAAGTCAATTGGCGTTAATTGGCTCCAATCCTACATGACCCAAACACTACAATTTGGTACATCTCCTAGTGGTGTGATAATTTAACACGATGTATTGAAACATATACACACTCATGGACAAAACTCAAAGAAATTGTATCTTTTAGCATGTATATCGGGATTCAGACAATAACTCTGAAAGATACACTCATGGACAAAACTCAAAGAAATTGTATTTTTTCGCATGTATATCGGGATTCAGACAATAACTCTGAAAGATACACACATGGACAAAACTCAAAGAAATTGTACCTTTTAGCATGTATATCGGGATTCAGACAATAACTCTGAAAGATACACTCATGGACAAAACTCAAAGAAATTGTATCTTTTAGAATGTATATCGGGATTCAGACAATAACTCTGAAAGATACACTCATGGACAAAACTCAAAGAAATTGTATTTTTTCGCATGTATATCGGGATTCAGACAATAACTCTGAAAGATACACACATGGACAAAACTCAAGGAATTTGTACCTTTTAGCATGTATATCTGGATTCAGACAATAACTCTGAAAGATACACTCATGGATAAAACTCAAAGAAATTGTATCTTTTAGCATGTATATCGGGATTCAGACAATAACTCTGAAAGATACACTCATGGACAAAACTCAAAGAAATTGTATCTTTTAGCATGTATATCGGGATTCAGACAATAACTCTGAAAGATACACTCATGGACAAAACTCAAAGAAATTGTATCTTTTAGAATGTATATCGGGATTCAGACAATAACTCTGAAAGATACACTCATGGACAAAACTCAAAGAAATTGTATTTTTTCGCATGTATATCGGGATTCAGACAATAACTCTGAAAGATACACACATGGACAAAACTCAAGGAATTTGTACCTTTTAGCATGTATATCTGGATTCAGACAATAACTCTGAAAGATACACTCATGGATAAAACTCAAAGAAATTGTATCTTTTAGCATGTATATCGGGATTCAGACAATAACTCTGAAAGATACACTCATGGACAAAACTCAAAGAAATTGTATCTTTTAGCATGTATATCGGGATTCAGACAATAACTCTGAAAGATACACTCATGGACAAAACTCAAAGAAATTGTACCTTTTAGCATGTATATCGGGATTCAGACAATAACTCTGAAAGATACACTCATGGACAAAACTCAAAGAAATTGTATCTTTTAGCATGTATATCGGGATTCAGACAATAACTCTGGAAGCTACACTCATGGACAAAACTCAAGGAAGTTGTACCTTTTAGCATGTATATCGGGATTCAGACAATAACTCTGAAAGATACACTCATGGACAAAACTCACAGAAATTGTATCTTTTAGCATGTATATCGGGATTCAGACAATAACTCTGAAAGATACACTCATGGATAAAACTCAAAGAAATTGTATCTTTTAGCATGTATATCGGGATTCAGACAATAACTCTGAAAGATACACTCATGGACAACACTTGAGGAAGTTGTACCTTTTAGCATGTATATCGAGATTCAGACAATAACTCTGAAAGATACACTCATAGACAACACTTAAGGAAGTTGTACCTTTTACCATGTATATCGGGATTCAGACAATAACTCTGAAAGATACACTCATGGACAAAACTTAAGAAGGTTGTATATCGGGATACAGACAATAACTCTGAAAACTACACTCATGGACAACACTTAAGGAAGTTGTACCTTTTAGCTTGTATATCGGGATTCAGACAATAACTCTGAAAGATACACTCATGTACAAAACTTAAGGAAGTTGTACCTTTCAACATGTATATCGTGATTCAGACAATAACTCTGAAAACTACACTCATGGACAAAACTTGAGGAAGTTGTACCTTTTAGCATGTATATCGAGATTCAGACAATAACTCTGAAAGATACACTCATGGACAACACTTGAGGAAGTTGTACCTTTTAGCATGTATATCGAGATTCAGACAATAACTCTGAAAACTACACTCATGGACAACACTTAAGGAAGTTGTACCTTTTAGCTTGTATATCGGGATTCAGACAATAACTCTGAAAGATACACTCATGTACAAAACTTAAGGAAGTTGTACCTTTCAACATGTATATCGTGATTCAGACAATAACTCTGAAAACTACACTCATGGACAAAACTTGAGGAAGTTGTACCTTTTAGCATTTATGTCGGGATTCAGACAATAACTCTGAAAGCTATACTCATGGATAAAACTTAAGGAAGTTGTACCTTTTAACATGTATATCGGGATTCAGACAATAACTCTGAAAGATATTACAGTGACCTTTATTGAAGACACACGAAATAACCAAGTGTGAACAAAACATTTTTCTGTCTCCTTAGAATTAAAAAAATAATAAAAAGATGACTGACGACATCAAAAACTTTTCACTTCAATAAGTTTAGTCCATGAGTGTATATATCCAGAAACGCATAGTGCCTATAGACTAGTTCTTTTTTATTTATGTCTTCTCTCAATTATACTTCATGAAATATCGCTACACACATGATTATTGAAAAATAGGAGAAAAATAAAATCCAAAATAGTAGTTTTTTTATTTTGATATTATAAAAATCTATTATAATATTATTTTACATTGTATGAATCCAGAGGATTGAAAATTCATTGCTTGGGAGATTGCTGAATATAATTTTGAAATTCCTATACGTTTTGACAAAACAGATAAGCTCCAGTCACATCACGTAAGAGGGTTTTAAAGAAAATTATTTTAAATGCTTATATATAGAGAGACCTGAGTGAAAACGCCTGTAGAAAATATTCAACTCTAAACTTTGTGAATTTTGTGATAAATTTCCTGAAGAAATATCTTGAGGAATACGTCAATCTTTATTTTAATAGATGTGGATGGAGCAGATCAGATCGGTCCATGCACCCTGATCACAATACCGGCCAACTGAGGTGCCTTGTCCGTATGGATGTCCTCTTCTAGATTGATGGTGGTGGTGTCTTGTCCATGGAGCAGATCAGATCGGTCCATGCACCCTGATCACAATACCGGCCAACTGAGGTGCCTTGTCCGTATGGATGTCCTCTTCTAGATTGATGGTGGTGGTGTCTTGTCCATGGAGCAGATCAGATCGGTCCATGCACCCTGATCACAATACCGGCCAACTGAGGTGCCTTGTCCGTATGGATGTCCTCTTCTAGATTGATGGTGGTGGTGTCTTGTCCATGGAGCAGATCAGATCGGTCCATGCACCCTGATCACAATACCGGCCAACTGAGGTGTCCTGTCCGTATGGATGTCCTCTTCTAGATTGATGGTGGTGGTGTCTTGTCCATGGAGCAGATCAGATCGGTCCGTGACCTTGATCACAATACCGGCCAACTGAGGTGTCCTGTCCGTATGGATGTCCTCTTCTAGATTGATGGTGGTGGTGTCTTGTCCATGGAGCAGATCAGATCGGTCCATGCACCCTGATCACAATACCGGCCAACTGAGGTGCCTTGTTCGTATGGATGTCCTCTTCTGGATTGATGTCTGCCATATAGAGGGCTGCAAGGATGGCCAAGCAACTGTATATATAGTCCGGAGTGAGTTGGATGTTGTAACAGTTATTGAGTTCCTGTAGGATCTAGTCATGTCTGGGTTTATCTTCATTCCTTTTAAAATGTCCTGTTCTGATTCTTTAAATTTTAATAGATTTAAAACTCAGATTAATCAAATATAAATCTCCGAGGATAATTTCTTTATTACACTTTTGACGTGTTTACAAGTTTTTCGGGTTTTAAACGACTCTTTTACAGGTAAAAATCCTTTAGAAAACCTTTTACCTGCAGAAGGGACGTTTGAAACCATAAAACTTGTAAACACGTTAAAAGTGTAATGAAGGAACTTATCCTCGGAGATTTATATTTGATTAATCTAATTGATACAGAGGATTCTAATTAAAAGAAAATAAGACCTAATCCAAATAATTTATTAGTGTGTCACGTTTCGGCAACAACATTGTCACCATCATCAGACAAAAGAATAAAAGTCATTTCTCTCTTTTGTCTGATGATGGTGACAATGTTGTTGCCGAAACGTCACACACTAATAAATTATTTGGATTAGGTCGTATTTTATTTTAATTTATAATCCTAATTATGCTTCATCATTGAGGATTATAATTCTAAGATTTAAAACTCAATATTATTATAATGTATTATCTCACCATTCGTTATAAGAAATTTAATCTATTTTTTACGCGTATGTTTCTTCTATCAAATAAATGTTTACTGGTCTTACTGTAATAATTTAAGACTATTCCATGCTCCACCTGCGGAACACTATGAATGGCTGCATAAGTTGAATTAGCTACAAGACAGTCAAGTATCAACGGTGTGTCACAGGGGGACATCTAAGCATAACGGTGACCAGAAAAGGGCCGTTACAGTGAAAGGCCTTTCGTTCACAACCGCAGTAACAAAAAGAGCCATATTTTGTCCTAACGAAGCCAACGACAATGCCGAGGACAAAAAACAAAACTTCCCGGCTTTGGCTTCCTGGACCGACAGTCCTTCCTAACCCGTTTCTTGCCGAGTTCTGGAAACATTTTTTAACCATTCTTCGGTTGAGGGATCGTGTGACAGAAGGAAAAAAAATCTTAATTATGTATTTATGTACCACATATATATATGTAAATACATGTTTTCCTTGGACCTACACACCATATAAATCCATATGTATGAGACTGTCTTAATTAGACCTTGTGTGTCTATCATCTGCATTCTTATTATTTGATAAAATCCACACGCAATCCAGGACCAAGTTTCTTTTGAGGACATGTTTTTGTATTCATGATAAAATTGTGAAAAAAGTTTTAAAATTACAAAATATATTCCCACAATGAGTTTCTTTTTATTACAAAACGCTAGCTTTCAAGCGACAATCGCTCTTTAACGGTCTTAATTAATAACATCGACTATATCTTACAAGGAATATTTACGCTGCGCGCGTTTGTTTTTGTAAATATTTCTTGTAGGATATAGTCGATGTTTTATTAAGCCCGTTGAAGAGCGATTATCACTTGAAAGCTAGCGTTTTATAATAAAAAGAAACTTATTGTGAGAAAATATTTTGGTAATTTTAAAACATGTGTTTGTGGGACGTCCATAATTCAAAGTGTCTCGTCGCTTTTAGCTCTCTTCATGTAACCAATGTCAGTCATCAGTTAATAGCATGGTACCAATGATGTAAATAAGAACGAGTGTTAACTCCGCCTTTGCCGGTTCATAAACCGGATTAAAAAGAAGGAGGGGGAGCAGTGGCAAGCTTGCTAAAAACCTGGGCTCAGCTGGTCCGGCTGATAGTACCATGTAAGGGCTCCTGGGATACAGGATGAGTCTGTACTCCATGTTACGAGCGGCTGCACATGGCATCTGTTCCTCATGTCAGAGGCGGCCATTTCATATTGGAGCTAAGAGCTAAGTCGGCCTGCTACAGAGTAGTGCTAGCAGTCTTGATGACAAAAGCAGACGCATTTTACTTTACCCAGTCGTGATGGTTGTCAAAAGAATAATTATAAAAACAATAACAAGACTCAAAACGAAACATTACAGAGGAATAACAATACATTCAGATGGCAAAAGAACCTACAGGACATGCAACAACTCTCCTAGTGTGAAACTAACACCCTACCTACATATTTTCATGTCCAGCAATGTCCGCAGTATTGCAGAAAATTCTCTTGGACCCAGAACAGCAGCTTTACACACTCAAGATAGAGGACATTGCAACTGCTGTGATAGAGATGTACGGAGACATCTGAGTCTCTTCATTGGACATGACAGCAACAAAAAATGGCATGGACCCAGAACAGTAGATTTAAACATCCAAGATAGAGAACATTGCGACTGCTGTGATAGAGATGTATGGAAACATCTGAGGACCTTCATTGGACACGACAGCAACAAAAAATTGACATGGACCAAGAACAACGGCATTACACACCCAAGATAGAGGAAATTGCGACTGCTGTGATAGAGATGTACGGAGATATCTGAGGTTCTTTATTGGACACAACAACAACAGAAAATTGACATGGACCCAGAACAACGGCATTACACACCCAAGATAGAGGAAATTGCGACTGCTGTTATAGAGATGTACGGAGATATCTGAGGTTCTTTATTGGACACAACAACAACAGAAAATTGACATGGACCCAGAACAACGGCATTACACACCCAAGATAGAGGAAATTGCGACTGCTGTGAAAGAGATGTACGGAGATATCTGAGGTTCTTTATTGGACACAACAACAACAGAAAATTGACATGGACCCAGAACAACGGCATTACACACCCAAGATAGAGGAAATTGCGACTGCTGTGATAGAGCTGTACGGAGATATCTGAGGTTCTTTATTGGACACAACAACAACAGAAAATTGACATGGACCCAGAACAACGGCATTACACACCCAAATTAGAGGAAATTGCGATTGCTGTGATAGAGATGTACGGAGACATCTGAGTATCTTAATTGGACAAGACAACAACAGAAAATTAACCCAGAACAGCAGCTTTACACACCCAAATTAGAGGACATTGCGACTGCTGTGATAGAGATGTACGGAGACATCTGAGTATCTTCATTGGACACGACAACAACAGAAAATTGACATGGAACCAGAACAGCTGTTTTACACACCCAAGATAGAGAGATTTGCGACTGCTGTGATAGAGTTGTACGGAGACATATGAGTATCTTCATTGGACACGACAACAACAGAAAATTAACCCAGAACAGCAGCTTTACACACCCAAGATAGAGAACATTGTGACTGCTGTGATAGAGATGTACGGAGACATCTGAGGCTCTTCATTGGACACCACAACAACAACAACAACAAGGCACAAAATATGACGATCAACAGGTAGCAATAGAATGCAAAATTGTATTAAGGTGTTACCATAGGTTACTATAGGTTCATGTAAGTACAGGAAGGATGGTAAGGAAGATCTGGGTATATTTATAAACATGAAATTGTATATCGTTAGTGCGTGGACGTCATTTTTTGCCGGAAAATGAGCCGTGTACTTTGGCCGAACGTCCTGAGTCAGCCACTCAGATTGCCCATCAGCCACTCCGACATACCAGGGGCTAACGACACTTCAACATGGACATTTCTTAATTTGGAATCAGTTTTCTATGGTATTGAAATTCTATGGTATTCGTTTAGAATTGGCAAAATTGGTTCACCTGCATGCAATTGTGGAAACGAAAAACAAAACCCTGAACACCTTCTGATAAACTGTCCGTTAACTTCTGATCTAAGGGAAGAAAACCAACTTTACCTGACTAATACAAAACAAGTTGTTCACAATAAAGACCAATATATCAAGTTTAATAGATTCTGCAGGCTGTATATTTTAAGGCGAAAGTGTTGACTGTACATATTTCAAGCTACTATTTATAATTACTGTATGCAAAATTTGACATCAAATGTGTAATTTGCGTGCTTCCCAATGTTCAATTATGTTAATTTCACAATGATTTGATACGTATATAATTTCAGATTTACACGCAATTATCCTAATTGTGGATATGGCGTGTCTTTGCAACTTTTAAATAAATAAATAAAATGGTATTGAATTTTGTAGCCAAATATTTATTGTTTTATTAACAATTTATTAAAAATAAAGAAGGCATATCCTGACCAAAAGCACATGTGCTTTTTAGATGACAGAGCGCCATCTAGAGGAACAGAAATCAACTAAACATTGATTTAACCTGTTCCCTGATATTTGGCCAACCCATTTTCTTGATAAATCAAGAAAAGCCATCCACGAACGCGTTTAGTGCTGTTGGCGCTCGTCAGCGTGGAGTAGGCTGTACCACTGCGATCAAAAATATGTTTTGTCCCAGAAGCTTCGTGAGAAACCAAGAAATGGGTATTTAAGGCCAAACTTGTGTAAATACGTTCAACACATGGAAAAATAGAAAAAAATAGTTCATTATAATTTATATTTTTCCTACCATTAAATATGTTTAGCATTTACTCTTTTATTCTTTTGCAGAGACTTTGTCACAAATCCATCTATAAGATAATATATCATTATAAAGGTTTTTGTAGGTGTTGTACTTAAGATATTAAGGAAAATTACTTACCTAAACAAGTGTCTTGGTGATTCCTGAAAGTAAAAATCTTATTTTCAAATGGAAGCGGATAAAACTCCTCTTACTGTTAAAAATTAATCAGAAGATATAAATATTAGCTATAGAGAGTCAGTAGTAGTTCAGTAATGATTAATTCGCAATCAATATTTTTTGAAAGCCATTACGTTGGGTGGGATACTTCATCATTATATCCAGACATTTTACCGGTAATGAATTTGAAGATTTGAATTATATTGAAGTATTCTATTGATTCTTCACAAAGGATATAAGTAGATAGAGGTCAATGCAAACCTGTTTAACATCACATACTGATGGATTGAACAAATTAATCATTTAGGAAGTCGCTATGTAGATAATGCCTATCATATTGAACACAATTTGGTATTCAATGCAATTGCCAAATAGCAGACATTCTTGTTCAATAGAATCAGATGTTCACAGTGCCATTGCCAATTAGCTGACATCATTCTTGTTGTATAGAATCTGGCGCTCAGTGCCATTGCCAAGTAGCGGACATCATTCTTGTTGAATAGAATCAGAGGCTCAGAGAGAGAGAGAGAGTGCCATTGCCAAGTAGCGGGCATCATTCTTGTTGAATAGAATCTGGCGCGAAGTGCCATTGCCAAGTAGCGGGCATCATTCTTGTTGAATAGAATCTGGCGCGAAGTGCCATTGCCAAGTAGCGTACATCATTCTTGTTGAATAGAATCAGAGGCTCAGAGAGAGAGAGAGTGCCATTGCCAAGTAGCGGGCATCATTCTTGTTGAATAGAATCTGGCGCGAAGTGCCATTGCCAAGTAGCGGGCATCATTCTTGTTGAATAGAATCTGGCGCGAAGTGCCATTGCCAAGTAGCGGGCATCATTCTTGTTGAATAGAATCTGGCGCGAAGTGCCATTGCCAAGTCGCGGGCATCATTCTTGTTGAATAGATTCTGGCGCTCAGTGCCATTGCCAAGTCGCGGGCATCATTCTTGTTGAATAGATTCTGGCGCTCAGTGCCATTGCCAAGTAGCGGGCATCATTCTTGTTGAATAGAATCTGGCGCGAAGTGCCATTGCCAAGTAGCGGGCATCATTCTTGTTGAATAGATTCTGGCGCTCAGTGCCATTGCCAAGTAGCGGGCATCATTCTTGTTGAATAGAATCTGGCGCGAAGTGCCATTGCCAAGTAGCGGGCATCATTCTTGTTGAATAGAATCTGGCGCGAAGTGCCATTGCCAAGTAGCGGGCATCATTCTTGTTGAATAGAATCTGGCGCGAAGTGCCATTGCCAAGTAGCGGGTATCATTCTTGTTGAATAGAATCTGGCGCGAAGTGCCATTGCCAAGTAGCGGGCATCATTCTTGTTGAATAGAATCTGGCGCGAAGTGCCATTGCCAAGTAGCGGGTATCATTCTTGTTGAATAGAATCTGGCGCTCAGTGCCATTGCCAAGTAGCGTACATCATTCTTGTTGAATAGAATCAGAGGCTCAGAGAGAGAGAGAGTGCCATTGCCAAGTAGCGGGCATCATTCTTGTTGAATAGAATCTGGCGCGAAGTGCCATTGCCAAGTAGCGGGCATCATTCTTGTTGAATAGAATCTGGCGCGAAGTGCCATTGCCAAGTAGCGGGCATCATTCTTGTTGAATAGAATCTGGCGCGAAGTGCCATTGCCAAGTCGCGGGCATCATTCTTGTTGAATAGATTCTGGCGCTCAGTGCCATTGCCAAGTAGCGGGCATCATTCTTGTTGAATAGAATCTGGCGCGAAGTGCCATTGCCAAGTAGCGGGCATCATTCTTGTTGAATAGAATCTGGCGCGAAGTGCCATTGCCAAGTAGCAGACATCATTCTTGTTGAATAGAATCTGGCGCTCAGTGCCATTGCCAAGTAGCGGACATCATTCTTGTTGTATAGAATCTGGCGCTCAGTGCCATTGCCAAGTAGCGGGCATCATTCTTGTTGAATAGAATATGGCGCTCAGTGCCATTGCCAAGTAGCGGACATCATTCTTGTTGTATAGAATCTGGCGCTCAGTGCCATTGCCAAGTAGCGGGCATCATTCTTGTTGTATAGAATCTGGCGCTCAGTGCCATTGCCTAGTAGCGGGCATCATTCTTGTTGAATAGAATATGGCGCTCAGAGTGCCATCGCCAAGTAGCGGGCATCATTCTTGTTGAATAGAATCTGGCGCTCAGTGCCATTGCCAAGTAGCGGGCATCATTCTTGTTGAATAGAATCTGGAGCTCAGTGATATTGCCAAGTAGCGGACATGATTCTTGTTGAATAGAATCTGGCGCTCAGTGCCATCGCCAAGTAGCGGGCAATATTCTTGTTGAATAGAATCTGGCGCTCAGTGACATCGCCAAGTAGCTGGCATCATTTTTGTTGAATAGAATCTGGCGCTCAGTGCCATCGCCAAGTAGCGGGCAATATTCTTGTTGAATAGAATCTGGCGCTCAGTGACATCGCCAAGTAGCTGGCATCATTTTTGTTGAATAGAATCTGGCGCTCAGTGCCATCGCCAAGTAGCGGACATCATTTTTGTTTAATAGAATCTGGCGCTCAGAGTGCTATCGCCAAGTAGCGGACATCATTCTTTTTGAATAGAATCTGGCGCTCAGTGCCATCGCCAAGTAGCGGACATCATTTTTGTTTAATAGAATCTGGCGCTCAGAGTGCTATCGCCAAGTAGCGGACATCATTCTTTTTGAATAGAATCTGGCGCTCAGTGCCATCGCCAAGTAGCGGACATCATTCTTGTTGAATAGAATCTGGCGCTCAGTGCCATTGCCAAGTAGCGGGCATCATTCTTGTTGAATAGAATCTGGAGCTCAGTGATATTGCCAAGTAGCGGACATGATTCTTGTTGAATAGAATCTGGCGCTCAGTGCCATCGCCAAGTAGCGGGCAATATTCTTGTTGAATAGAATCTGGCGCTCAGTGACATCGCCAAGTAGCTGGCATCATTTTTGTTGAATAGAATCTGGCGCTCAGTGCCATCGCCAAGTAGCGGGCAATATTCTTGTTGAATAGAATCTGGCGCTCAGTGACATCGCCAAGTAGCTGGCATCATTTTTGTTGAATAGAATCTGGCGCTCAGTGCCATCGCCAAGTAGCGGACATCATTTTTGTTTAATAGAATCTGGCGCTCAGAGTGCTATCGCCAAGTAGCGGACATCATTCTTTTTGAATAGAATCTGGCGCTCAGTGCCATTGCCTTTGATGAGCAATCATTTCTACTATTTGACCTTATGTTATAGATTTTGAGAATTCGAAATTATTATCGACGCGTATGATTATTTTAAAAATTAAATAATCTCTACTGCCCTTACTTATAAAATTAAAAGATTTAAAAGCGCGAATGTTTCTTTTATACATAAAACGAACTTCTACTGTCCTTACTGCAGTGAAAAATATATTGGGAGGGCTTGGCTCATCAGTGGTGAACCCTCCCAGCGGTTTCGCCAATTTAATCCACCAGACCGCTTCTCAGAGCTCTAATATTGTATTGGATCATTCTGCTTTTATATGCTACACTGAAGGATGGAATCTTAGAAATGGTTTTCAAGTAAACTATGGACATAAGCTTATAGGACAGTAGAATTATATTCAAATATTTGCTTCGAGCAATGCTCTTCAGCAAACTATTAAGACAAGGCCATTAGGAATAAATTAACACAAAGCAATAACGCGCCATCTATACATATAAAATTAAAAGATTTAAAAGCGCGAATGTTTCTTTTATACATAAAACGAACTTCTACTGTCCTTACTGCAGTGAAAAATATATTGGGAGGGCTTGGCTCATCAGTGGTGAACCCTCCCAGCGGTTTCGCCAATTTAATCCACCAGACCGCTTCTCAGAGCTCTAATATTGTATTGGATCATTCTGCTTTTATATGCTACACTGAAGGATGGAATCACCACTGATGAGCCAAGCCCTCCCAATATATTTTTCACTGCAGTAAGGACAGTAGAAGTTCGTTTTATGTATAAAAGAAACATTCGCGCTTTTAAATCTTTCAATTTTATATGTATAGATGGCGCGTTATTGCTTTGTGTTAATTTATTCCTACTGCCCTTACTGTAATGGAAATTCTAATAACAGATGGCGCACTAATGTATCATGTTATAGATTTTGAACAATTTTATAATCATCCCTCCATGATACACGCATACAAATATACACAATATATCAATCAGGATAATATTAGAATAAAAAAAGAAACTTATTGCAAATATTCGAATTGATTTATTGTATTTCAACTTTCGCAACTATTTTAAGAATATTTAAACATACTAATATAGATACGGAGTACCTTTGTAACTCTCTCTACCTCAAATCTCAAGAAAAACTTGCAGATAGAAGCTTTGGTTGATATAAGAATGGAATGGGTCTTCGACATCCCTCCCTTGCTTGAAGTGCCAGTCATGCAAGTCGTTGAAGTTTTCTCTACTTTATAGTGGAATTTATTTTGGAATTATTCTATAAAAATTGTGTATAGACAATTGACAATTAAAATAATTTTATCGACATCTTGTCAATACATACAAAGTGCAAAGTCTGCACTATTTAAAAATATATATAATATGGATTATATTAACTATGTACAATGAATATGGCGCCTCTGCCACTGCTGTAGAGTTTGGTGGAGAATCGCCAGTGGGTCTCCAGCGACACCACGCATTTCGCGATCTACGAAGAAAACGTAGATCGCGTACTTCGCCGCTGAGGAGATGGTGATGGCGTGGTCCTAGATGTGTATAGATGCAGAAAATGTTTGATAACTACAGCGGTGTATGTGTTCACAATGGTAATTGATTAGACCCATTATGTTCATTGATGGAGAAAAAGGTTTTCCTGTCTGCTCAAAATTCTCCAACTCCACTTCAACTCCAGCACATATCCTGGACTGTATTGGAGCTAAGTGGACATGTCATCTGCCCGGTAAGCGGAACACTGTGGGTTCGTTTCCCATCCCTGGACACTTTTATTTTTCTGTTTATCATTACTCTTCACAATTCATCCTTTCATACTTCATCCCTAAGGTTAGAAATAATCGTTATTTCTCCTTAAAAATAAATTTCGATTTTTCGTTCAAAATAAACGCAAGCGGGATAATTTTTAAATGTCGTTTTACATTCATAGGCCGTATTATATTGTATTATAAAGGAAGACCTATACAACAAAACTATAGTAGAAAAAATTAATGCTTTCAACTTTCATGACCTGATGTAATCTTATCCATGTGATAATAATAAAAAAATTGTAAGTGGTCTCTCATGCGACAAAATTGTTCAATAGATATTGCAAACGACAGTTTATCTATTCACTGGGAACACAGTTTGATTTCTGTATTCGACTTATTGTTGATGGTTGAGCTGTACTCTTGCCGGAAAAGAGCATGGTAGTAACTTTTCAACCAATACATGAACAACTTCGGATTTTTATTTCAATCAATACATAAGCAAAACTTCTAGTTCTATTTTATTCATTTAATTATATTTGTTAACACAAAGCAATAACGCGCCATCTATACATATAAAATAAAAGGATTTAAAAGCGCGAATGTTTCTTTTATACATAAAACGAACTTCTACTGTCCTTACTGCGATGAAAAAATATATTGGGAGGGCTTGGCTCATCAGTGGTGAACCCTCCCAGCGGTTTCGCCAATTTAATCCACCATTGGTTCGTTTTATGTATAAAAGAAACATTCGCGCTTTTAAATCCTTTTATTTTATAATTCTATTTGTATTGACAAATGTGCTAACTTTTACGATTTTACAAAAGTAAAAGGTAGCTAAAAATAAAATACCTCAACCCGTATATACACTAAAAGGTAACAAAAAAAAACAAGAAAAGGTATAATAAAAAACACGATAAGTTATATCAAAAGGAGTACTTATCTTTATTCCAACGTGGAGGGGATCGGACCGGGGTTACACAGGTATGCGAGGAGATCACCAGACACGGATACAGAGAACGCTCTAAGCATCTCCACACAATAATCCTCTGGTAGACAATTTGACAATTTAAACAATTTTATTGATTCTTTTAATAAAATTTTACAAAGGTGGAAAAATAAAAGAGTAAATGGGCATATAAAGTGTAGGGGAATATATATAGTTGTGTACAAATGTCTTCAGTAAGTAATGTTTCCCCACCTTGAGAGAGTTCTCCTCCAGACAAGGTCTTCCCTCCTCAGTTCCACACCGAGGAAGTACCTATAGATGTGTGTCTTGGTAGACGCCAGGATGGTGTCATCATCCAGGCCATGCCCGAAGACCCAGGTAATCCTGTAAGACCCAGTAATCCTCTGGTAGAGTCCCCGCATTATTGCTTGCTTTGACTCCGACTAATTGATCAAATAGGCATTGCCTTCTAGTCCTAGTCCCCGCATTCCCTTTTTTACCTTTTTACGTACAAACATGGCCACATTCATCCAATGATGTGGAAGATTAGTTCAGTTCGATCGTGTCTCAGATCGACGCATTCTTGTGCAGGAGGAAGAAGGAAGAAAAGTGAGAATCTACCAAATTTCCTCCAAAGTCAGGGGCTATCTTTGCTATACTCCTGTCAGAATAATAGAAACAGAAGTTACTCAAGTCATTTGGGAGGAGGCATCGTTAATTTGCGGAAAACCGTCTGCTTTAGTAGGTTAATGGAAGAGAAAGAGAACTGATATAAATGCCCCCCCCCCCCCCCTCTCAACTGGATTAATTAGCTTGATCCGGGAATCCCAACCTCCTGTTATAGATATATTGGTGACCATGGCGGTATAAAGATGGCGCGCTAGTGCATCATAATATAAGTGTTCTAATAAAAGACACAATTTGATATTTGGGGAAGAGCGATTGCTCGAAGCATATCATATATTTATAAATGTATGGAATTCTACTGTCCTCAAAGCTTATGTCCATAGTTCTTCTAAAATACCCATTCCAATAGTCTAGCAACAGTATCACTATAAAAGGAAGTTCCAAAAATGCAATATAACAGGGGTATGGTAGATTAAACTGGCGAAACCGCTGGGAGGGTTCACCACTGATGAGCCAGACCCTCCCTTTAATTTTTCCATTGCAGTAAGGGCAGTATAAATTGTTTAATTTGAAAAAGAATCATATGCCTTTAAAATAGTTTCGAATTTTGATAAAGATTTTTCCCTGCTTTTACATTCTGGCTGAATCAATCAGGAATCTTTTGTCTGATGAAGGTAACAACATTGTTACCGAAACATCACACAACTCACCTACCCACATATTCTCATGCCCACCAATGGCCACACAACAAAAGACAAGGTCAAATATATGACATAAATGCTGAGAGAAGAATTACAAAAACAATAACAAGACTCGGAACGAAATATTACAAAGGAATGACAATACATCCAGATGGCACAAGAACCTACATGCCATGCAACAATTGTCCTGGTGTGAAACTAACACCCTACCTATATTGTCATACCCAGCAATGGCCGCAGTCTTGCAGAAAATTGACTTGGACCCAGAACAGCAACTTTACACACACAAGATAGTGGACATTGCTGCTGCTGTGATAGAGATGCATGGGGACATCTGAGGCTCTTCATTGGACACGCCACAACTGAAAATTGACATAGACCCAGAACAGAAGCTTTACACACCCAAGATAGTGGATATTGCTGCTGCTGTGATAGAGAGGCATGGGGACATCTGAAGCTCTTCATTGGACACGATAACAACAACAGCAGATTATTTATTTGGATTTGGTCTTATTACCTTGTGTTTGACTGAAAAGTAGTTTTTAAGCAACGCGCGTGGAGTTGTCAGTTTTCTGTAATCAATGTCCATAAAGGCAAAGACTTTCCATCACGGTCTTTCTGAAGTAACAAAGAGCCGCGTTGAAAATGAATAATATTTGACTGACTTCAATAGTTGCCAGCTATATGTACAGTATTATTTGCCGGTATACTGCCGTTTTGACTAAATCAATAAAGAATCTAGGTTTTGGTTTCTTTTTACAATTCTTTTATTTCTCGAGTTTTCAGGCTAACATGTAACACGGAGACCCAGAAGTACTACTTCTAGCCAATTATAACATTTGACTAAAATAAACTCTTCGAGTTATAATAGAAAAATAAAACGAAGATTGAAGAGGAGTATCTTGTGTGAATTTTATTAGAAAGCTTTCGGACGCATATTCTCTCGTATGCAAAAATATCTTATCAAAACTCATCTCGTCTTTTGTTTAGTTATCACACACACACAAAAACCTTTATTAAGACACACAGGTCTTACAGAGGATTCTCCTTGGGGTTACAAGACGGAGAAACCTATGAAAGTGGGAAATATACAAAGGGGTAAAAATGGAGAAAGATGATATACACATGATAAATATATACAGATTATTATTTGAATAATCCTATGGAAAATAAGAATATGGATTTGGAAATATGGATGGAAGAAGTGGAGAGCGAAAATAGGAAAAAAACAGGTATTTACATATGGAACATACATGTAATGGAACAACTCAATTTAAGCTCTTCTGCTCACACAGCACAGGTGGACCATGGCTTTTTTTCAAGAAAACTTTAAGAGATTTTCCAGGAAAATCCGAGTGTTCAGAGTTGTAAGGTAATTGTTTAGTTATCAAAAAAAGCCTGTAGAAGGACGTCCGAAAGCTTTCTAATAAAATTCACACAAGATACTCCACTTCAATCTCCGTTTTATTTTTCTATTTTAACTCGAAGAGTTTATTTTAGTCAAATGTTATAATTGGCTAGAAGTTGTACTTCTGGGTCTCTGTGTTAAAGGACATGTTAGCCCGAAATCTCGAGAAATAAAAGAAATGTAAAAATAAACCAAAACCTAGATTCTTTATTGATTTAGTCCAAATGGCGGTATACCGGCAAATAATACTGTACTGTCAAATTATATTGACAAACAGTTATCTTTTATCTTATCTCAGGTTTTAGTGGGAAGAATATTGATTTCATTTGTTAGTGAACCAATCTCTCCCGCCTTCTCATTCAACGAATGTGGCCATGTATATATATATATATATAAGGGAGCTATGGTATTGCGAGTGAGGAGTGTGGTGGATACTTGTGTGGAGACGCTTAAAGTGTTCTCTGTGTGTTTTATCCGTGTCTGGTGATCTCCTCACATACCTGTGTGACCCCGGTCCGATCCCTACCAACGCTACAATAAAGGATAAGTACTGTTTTGTTTTTATATAGCAAATAGTGAGTTTTTTATTTTTTTTTCTCCTTTTTATTTTTGTTGCTGTACTATTGAGTGTACGCTTTTCTGTGTTTTAGTTACTCTTACTGTAAACCCTAGTTTATTGCAACTTTGTGTGTTAACCCGTAATAGGAACTTGTGTCAATACATATAGCTGGCAACTATTAAAGTCAGTCAACTATAATTCATTTTCAACACGACTCTTGACTACTTCAGAATAACCGTGATGAAAACAGTCTTTGCCATTATGGACATTGATTACAGAAAACTGACAACGCGTTGCTTAAATACTACTTTTCAGTCAAACAAGATATAAGATAAGATAAGACAAGTAATAAGATAAAATCTAAATAAATAAATAGTGTGTGATGTTTCGATAACAGCATTGTTACTATCATCAAACAAAAGTGCTGAATGAGAAAATATAACTCAGCATGTTCTTAAATAGTTACTGTTATGATAACAGTAACTCTATATTTAAATCATTCTGTGATATATTTTCTCATTCATTACTTTTGCCTGATGATGGTAACAACGCTGTTATCGAAACATCACACACTATTTATTTATTTAGATTTTATCTTATTACCTTGTGTTTATAATCTATAATCCAAATTGTGTCTTATCGTTTATCAGTCAAGTTTTATTCTTTATCTTCCGTGCCTTATATCCTTAATGAGAGAAAATAGAGGTAACCCGAGCTCCTGGAGCGTAAATCGCCAACCACCCGGTATCCTTAATGAATGTTGGTGACCAATCTATGCCGCTGTTATGACATTTGTCTGGAGGAATGGAACATCCCGTAGATTTGTCATCACCAACACCGGGATCGAATCCCACATTGAGCTTCTTTTTTTTTTTCTGTTTAAACAGCTCCCAATTTTTGCAAAAATCCAACCTTACCAATGAGTGTAGGTAACGAGCTTTGGTACATTGTAAGTCGAACTGTTTGCTACCTGTGTATACATGAGGTGGAAATGCAGTAAAAGGCAGTCGCTATCCAAGATGATCGTGGGCTGTAATCACATGTACTTTGGATAAGTAAAAAAAGACATCTTTGACTGAGATCTTGTGTTGTCAATGTAGTCTTTAGTATCATCCAGCTACCTGGGTTGTCTAGATGTTCACTCTAATCTGCCCTGAAGTGTAGTTAGAGGATATAGGCGCCTCAGGGACACTATACACGCAATTTACGTTTTCTTCGTCGATCGTGAAATGCGTGGTGTCGCTGGAGACCCTCTGGCGATCTTCCATCAAACTCTACAACGGTGGCGCCATGTATACATTTATTGTGCATAGCTGTATATACCTAACTATTTTATTATAATCATCATAATTTAACACAAAGCAATAATCATAATGGTTATCATTTTTGTAAAATACTCATTATCATTACTTAAATTAGTGCGGACTGTACATTTTTACCCCTGTATTGAGAAGATGTCAATAAAATTGTGTTCATTATCTCGGACACTATGTCCCAAGTAGGAAATCTAATGTTGTATTAGAATTGGGAGAAGTTTCCCAAGTTTTTCAGAAAAATCAAATTCTCTCTTTCCAAACGTGAAAACCCCCTTACTGTCTGGAGGAGGACTCTCTGTCGTTGGGGGAATCTCCTCGACTGTACATAACTGTATATATTTTACTCTTTTATTTTATCCCTCTTTTATTTTATCCATTTTTACTATATACTATATACATTTTACTATATATACTACTACCATTGACTTGTGTATGAGGTCAATAAAATATTTTTAAATCTCAAATCTCTTTCCAATCGCCTCTCGTGAATTTGGACGTGCCCAGAAAGACGGGGTATTTTAAGACTTCAAAGTTTATTCCAAAATAAAATTGTGAAAAGCGTTTAAAAAATACTAATATTTTTTCTGAAAATCATTTTCTGGTTGGAAGTAGATTCAGAGAAAAACACAGCCACATCAACAAATAGTTTATTTTTAACTCCTGACGTTTCAGTGACTTCCTGACACTCTCTTTAGGGGAAATAGTTTCTCATAATGAGTTTCTTTTCATTTTAAAATTCAAGCTTTAAAGCGATTATCACTTGAAAGCTTGCATAGTTTTAAAAAATCTCAAAATATGTTATCGGTCAGCTTCCGAGACGGTGTACGGCTTCGCGATGACTTCTGTAGTTTAAATGTCAAGTGTCTATAGAAGGCATTTAGCACAAACAGCATTTTATCGCCAGGAAGTCTTCAACAAATCGCCAGCATGTCAGGAGCAAGTTGGCAACAAGTCGGCATTAAGTCGCCAGCCAAGATGTCTGTTCTCCATCTTAGGGTCGACATCGTCTGTAGCTAAGTCAGCTGCCACAGTAGGTGTAGTTCAGATTGTTTGGATCAATGGTAGATGTACATTTATCTATCGTGAAGTCCCTCCAAGTCCTGAAGTTGCTTAATTTTTAGGCATTGGGATAAGAAAAGAGAAAATCAGTGGTGGCTTTGGCTGGATTTGGAAGTAACAGGCTGAATTGCATCCCTAACTGACCAAGACTACAGAGAATTGGATTCAGTGCCTTCTGTTGACAAAATCCTGTCTTTTAAGAAGACAAAGGTAATTTTGTTCACACTTGGTTATCTAGTGTGCCTTCAATAAAAGTCACTGGGTTTCAAATATCTTTCAGCGTTATTGTCTGAATCCCAATATACATGCTATAAGGTACAACTTCCATAAGTTTTGTCCATGAGTGTATCTTTCTGAATTATTGTCTGAATCCCGATATACATGTTAAAAGGTACAACTTCCTTAATTTTTGTCCATGAGTGTATCTTTCAGAGTTATTGTCTGAATTCCGATATACATGCTATAAGGTACAACTTCCTTAAGTTTTGTCCATGAATGTATCTTTCTGAATTATTGTCTTAATCCAGATATACATGTTATAAGGTACAACTTCCTTAAGTTTTGTTAATAAGTCTATCTTTAAGAGTTATTGTCTGAATCCCGATATGCAAGCTATAAGGTACAACTTCCTTAAGTTTTGTCCATGAGTGTATCTTTCTGAATTATTGTCTGAATCCATATATACATGTTAAAAGGTACAAGTTCCTTAAGTTTTGTCCATGAGTGTATCTTTCTGAATTATTGTCTGAATCCAGATATACATGCTATAAGGTACAACTTCCTTAAGTTTTGTCCATGAATGTATCTTTCTGAATTATTGTCTTAATCCAGATATACATGTTATAAGGTACAACTCCCATAAGTTTTGTCCATGAGTGTATCTTTCAGAGTTATTGTCTGAATCCTGATATACATGTTAAAAGGTACAACTTCCTTAAGTTTTGTCCATGAGTGTAGAATGAACAGGCATTTACCAAAATGAGATAAATCACAAATTATTGATGGTTGTCAATAACGTCGTACACGGAAGCAGGCCCGAGGGGGCACCACGTGGCTGTCTGCCCCACAGATGAGGAACCTGGCGCCTGCTGCCCCGTCTGTTTTAAATATAACTTTCCACAGACCGCAGATAAACAACTTAAATTCGTTGTTTCCAGTTCCAATACAGGTCCAGCATTTGAAACATCGTCTCTGAAAGCAAGCAAACCAAAGAACAAACTTATATTAATGATATGAATTAACGTGAAGATGGCGCGCTAGTGCATCCTATTATAAATGTTCTAATAAAAGACACAATTTGATATTTGCGGAAGAGCGATTGCTCGAAGCATATTATAATTATATATTTATAAATGTATGTAATTCTACTGTCCTCAAATCTTATGTCCATAGTTCTTCTAAAATACCCATTCCAAGAGTCTAGCAACAGTATCACTATAAAAGGAAGTTCCAAAAATGCAATATAACAGCGGTATGGTAGATTAAACTGGCGAAACCGCTGGGAGGTTTCGCCACTGATGAGCCAGGCCCTCCCATTAATGTTTCCATTGCAGTAAGGGCAGTAGAAATTGTTTATTTTCAAAAAGAATCTTATGCGTCTAAAATAATTTCGAATTTTGATAACGTGAAACAGATCACCATTTAATCTGTAATGACTGGGATGACATATATCTGAAAACTGAACGGCATAAAAGAGTTAAGTTTTTATTATATGAAATTAAAGCATATTTAAGAACGAATGTTTCTTTTATACACAAAACAAACTTCTACTGTCCGATGATAAATAACGTTCAAATGCTTCGTACTTAAATGCTTTCATTTCCTATACCTAGATAGCACGTTATTGCTTTGTATTGATTTGTTTGTGTTCATCAAGTTCGACTACTGATAACTATATGAACAAATATTGTCTAATTTAATGTGTTAGTGACCATCACTCTCAGCTCATCTAGTGACTTTCCGGTAGTTTTCTTGATCCTTTCTAGCCAGATCATTGCGTCTTCTTCATTTTATTAACCAACATTAGTCCAGTATATGGCAATATGCAAATATGTCTATTTAAAACCTCTTATGTAGTGACCATCACTCTCAGCTCATCTAGTGACTTTCCGGTAGTTTTCTTGATCCTTTCTAGCCAGATCATTGCGTCTTCTTCATTTTATTAACCAACATTAGTCCAGTATATGGCAATATGCAAATATGTCTATTTAAAACCTCTTATGTAGTGACCATCACTCTCAGCTCATCTAGTGACTTTCCGGTAGTTTTCTTGATCCTTTCTAGCCAGATCATTGCGTCTTCTTCATTTTATTAACCAACATTAGTCCAGTATATGGCAATATGCAAATATGTCTATTTAAAACCTCTTATGTAGTGACCATCACTCTCAGCTCATCTAGTGACTTTCCGGTAGTTTTCTTGATCCTTTCTAGCCAGATCATTGCGTCTTCTTCATTTTATTAACCAACATTAGTCCAGTATATGGCAATATGCAAATATGTCTATTTAAAACCTCTTATGTAGATTGGAACTGAATTGTTGCCTTTGTGAGAAGGATTTTCTCAAACATGGAAACTTATATTTCAGAAAGTGCTTGCCCTGCAATGGAACTTTTTGGTGTCATTTCTAGCGGAGAAGGTCATCTCTTAATCGTGCAACTAAAAATTGCTGATGGCTTGTGCCATCTGTCGGAATAAATATCAACTAATTGTTGATTTTTTAATTATTCCAGAATTGGCCTAATATTTTTTTTGCTTATCCCTAGTACACGTGGAACAGGTCTTGATAATCATGGTGGGAGGAAGTTGACGACTACTGGACAATTCTGCTTATATATGCTACACTGAAGGGTGGAATCTTAGAAATGGTATTTAAGTAAACTATGGACATAAGCTTTTAGGACAGTAGAATTACATATAAATATTTACATCGAGTAATGCTCTTCCGCAAACAATAAAGACAAGGCCAGTGTGAAAAGCAGTTCGACTTTCACTTACAAATAAATATGCCAGAGCCCCGTTTGGTTACTTGCACTCGCTGGTGGGGTTGGTGAATAAATTTACTACATGTTTACACATTTGAAAAACAGTTCGACTTTTACACTTACAAATGTACCAGATCCCCGTTTGGTTACTTGCACTCGCTGGTGGGGTTGGTGAATAAATTTACTACATGTTTACACATTTGAAAAACAGTTCGACTTTTACACTTACAAATGTACCAGATCCCCGTTTGGTTACTTGCACTCGCTGGTGGGGTTGGACTTTTGCAAGAATCGGAAGGCATTGTAGACTTTTTTGGCAAATATATAATTAGTTGTACGATCAGGGGATACCTTTTTCTTAATTTATCCACCTGATCACATCATTTTTTTCACGTAGTTTGCTGTTTTTATTCCTTTTTTATAAAATTTTCATCGATCTTGGTCAGAGTGGCAATTTGACACCGGCACAAGTGACAATACACCCTCAGTTTTCTTCTTTTTTTTTTTTTGCTTATCCCTAGTACACGTAGTACAGGCCATGATAACCATGGTGGGTAGTTAGCGACTGCTTTTACTGTAAGTGTATCACATGTCTACACATGTGAAAAGCAGTTCGACTTTGCACTTACAAATAAATATGCCAGAGCCCCGTTTGGTTACTTGCACTCGCTGGTGGGGTTGAACTTTTGCAAGAATAGGGTGCCATTTGATAATCATGGTGGGTAGAAGGCGACTGCTTTTACTGTAAGAGCACCACATGTCTACACATGTGAAAAGCAGTTCGACTTTGCACTTACAAATAAATATGCCAGAGCCCCGTTTGGTTACTTGCACTCGCTGGTGGGGTTGGACTTTTGCAAGAATAGGGGGACATTGGAGCATTTTTTTAAATCAGAAAAAAGTTCCCAATGCCGGAATCGAACCCGGGTCGTAGCGGTCGAAAACCAACGGTTTAGACCATCCTTCCACCGACCCCCTCAGTTTTCATACTTTCATTTAGTATATAAGCTGATACACTAACTTTCTCTTTAAGATACCTTTATTGAATACTTCTAAATAAATTATCGGTATTTATATAAGAAAACATTTAAGCAAGCAAGTTTCTTTTACACATAAATACCTACACATTTATGGCTAACTGGCCTTATCCTTATTGTTTGCGGAAGAACATTGCTCGATGTAAATATTTATATGTATTTCTACTGTCCTAAAAGCTGATGTCCATAGTTTACTTAAATTCCATTTCTAAGATTCCACCCTTCAGTGTAACATATATAATATGAATCGTTCAATACAGTATTAGAGGTCTCGAAAGCGGTCTAGTAGATTACATTGGTGAAACTGCTGGAAAGGTTCACCACTGATGAGCCAAGCCTTCCCAATATTTGTTGTCGCAGTAAGGATAGTAGAAGTTTGTTTTATGTGTAAAATAAAGATTCACGTTTAAATGTTCTTTTCTTATATATATACTAGACGGGTGACCCGGGCTTCGCCCCGGGATTGACCCGTGTGCATATCTACCCGAGTGATATATATTTAGATAAGATTTTTTTTTATAATTGTTTGTTATTAGCATTATCTATTTGTTTGCATCAGCATAATTTAATCTAATCTTTGATAGAGGGCGCTGTTTGTGAGCTAAGTAGAATAATTTGAATATATAGTTTTAATAATTGATTTAAAAATATTTTTTAAACTAGCCTATCGTCTTCCCCGTATTTTTTTTACCTATGTATGGAAATTTTGGTTTGAATTAGTGAACTACTGCGAAATTGTATACCGGACATACAAACAAACAAACAAACATACAAACATTGATTTTTATATATATAGATATCTTATATTCGGGGTGGGGGAATAAAAAAAAAAGTATTTAATTATTAAGTAAATGTTTAGATTGTCGAATACAAATTTTACTTACAAAAAAAAAAAAAAGAAGAATGAAATATCAATTATTAGCAAATATTCTTATTTTAAACAAATTTAACTATATAATATTATATTTTTGGCAAATGAGTTTATTTAATAAAAAAAACACACATTTAACCAACACAAAAGAAAAACAACAACAACAAAAGCTTTATTAAGACCTTTTAGTCTTATACAGATTATCCAAGCAGAAATATAGGATACATGTAGGAAAAACAGTGATAGAACTTAATGGTATTATGATATTTATATACAGGGAAAATTATATAAAGACAATCAAGCTAATGGATTAATATGGGCAAATTGGAGGCAAAGGAAGTTACTTTACATGGATTACATGGATTTACCAGGGATTCTCGTGTGGAGTTATTTGGTAGCAGCTCTGAGACTTTTCATAGCTATGTAGAACTTTTCCTAATCATCATTCCCGCCCTTGACATTGCCGGTTGGACTTCACTTGTAAGCATTTCGACCTGTGAGTCAATTGTGGAGTCTTCCACTAGTAAATTAGTTGAATCCCTCAAGCTGCTTTTGTAAGATGTAGCCTTGTCAGCTGCTCAGGAATACTTGCCAACAGAACGAAACTTCGTATTATCTTTTGCCTTTATATTGTTTAGACCATTAAATTTTAGGACAAGTGGTAGATGATCCAAATATAAGGTATGAATTCAATAGTAAGATCAACAATCAGTTCAAGTAATGCAGGCGAAACAATAGAAAGATCTATAACTGAGGATCCTTGAGTTGAAAAATAAAAGTTTCCATATTTATCACTGATAGATCTTTTATCTATCACCGTGAGTGAATTCTCATCGAGAAAATAATAATTCTACAGAGTCCACCTAGATTCCAGTAGATTATTCTATGAGGATTGTTCCTTAGTGATGTAACATTTTATTTTGATAATTAGAATGTTTATGCTGAGCTACAAGCGCAGATTGACGACTTTTATACGTTTTTAGAAATGAGCAATCATGTGATAATTCTTGTCTAGGTTGTCGCAAAATTCATCCTGAGAAATATATTTTAACTGTGAAAAATTAGGTTGGACGGTGGTACAGTATGAATGCCATCCGAAGTTTGTTATAATGCATCCCCATTGGAGCTGACAACGCAGCCATTTAAAACAGAGTAGCTTATATCACGGACAATTAGCCTGTTATCTCTTAGTTTGGAAACAGTTCCTTTACTCGTGAGTTCTTTTCGCTTGCTAATCAGTACTCTCCTTTGGTCTCTAATAGTTGGAGGGTAATCTTTATTTATGAATATTTTTTTGTCCCTGAGTCTGAAAGCGTTTCTAAAAAGCAGAATTCTTTGCTTGAAATCAGGCACTTCAATAAGCAGCGGCGAGTTAGCTTTTTTTTGTCAATCTTCGGCACTGTTCTATCTTAAGATCTTCCGAAATTTGCATCGTGTTTGAAATAAGATCTTGGAACACAAAAGAAAAAAAAAACAAATCTATTTACAACAAAACAAAATAATAATTTTAAAAAAGCTTTTTGTTTTTGGTCGAATTAGAAAAAATTAAATTGAATATAACATATATATGGCGCTTTATTGCCTTATAATTGAAGTACTTATAATTTTAACTTGGATTTGACAGAATAAGGCAGTATTAAACTGGTGTTAGAATCATTATAATAAACATTGATATACTTTGAACTTAGTCAAAAGACTGAGAAGCGATACACTTCCTTGTAACCGTAGGTCGACATTTCAACACAAGGAGTATTTACCCTCGGTCTGAATCGGCCCAAAGTGTCTGATTTTTAGAACTCCCACTCTGTTGCTACTCCGGCCGAAATACCTCCATATGTCTCCGTCAGGGGCCCCGTGGTGACAAACGCCAAACGACACGTGTTGGCCCGTCTAGCGGGGCGCCCTGGGGGAGCGACAGCTGGGTGGAATGTGGGGGCGCTAATTGGGCGTAGAGTTATAGATGCGACATCAAGTGTGATAAATCAATTATTTTAAAAGAGCGTTCAAACCTCTCCCAGTCTTTCTATTCCGTGATGTTTATTTGAGATGTGGTGATGGTGTTGCTCCATGGAACGGAGGATGTGCCATTGCCCCGTTAGTCAGCCATATTTCAGAGTTCCCTGTTCACGGTGGTTACAGTAGCGACTCGAGGCTCACGACACCGTACTGCGCCCTACAGGGCAGTCCCTTACTTTTGCTGCTTCTCTTGCCCGCCACGTAGAGTAGGACTTCTGGGCAGGATTGAGATGTAAAGACAAGAATATATGAAAACAGATTATCAGAATATTGTGACACAGTTCTACAGTTTATAGATCTAAATGTATTATTCCGTTTTTACCTCAAGCAGTTTACATATCAAGATCCCTAGAACAATATGGTATTAACACCTTCTTCAGCAATAGTCCCAACCTATCCATCCGACACCCAATAACCCAGTACACCACCCACTTAACAAATCCTGCGTGGTTTACTCTGTCTCTTGCGAGCAATGTAAAGCTACATACGTGGGAGAGACGGGTAGATCTGTAGGAATCAGAATATCTGAACATTGCAGAAATGTTAGATATTCCCGGTCATTAATATTTCAGCATGCATCTACAACACTCTTTCAATTTCAACAATCCTAGAACCCACTATGATCCAATCCTATACCAAAGATTGGTGTTGGAAGCAATAGTATTCAACAAACTCACAGCGTTAATAGAAAGATAGAATTTCCAAATAACCAAATTTTTTTACTAATCCCGGCTACATATTTGAATTCATCTCTTTTACACTTGTCTCCTTCTTTCATTAGTATAGGATTGGATTTTAATATATTTATATATTTAAAAATAAAAAAGGCATATCCTGACCAGGAGCACATGTGCTTTTCAGAAGGCAGAACGCCATCTGGTGAAAGAGAAATCAACTAAACATTGATTTAGCCAGTTCCCTGATATTTGGCCAACCCAATTTCTTGATAAATAAAGAAGATTTTTTGGTCCCAGTGGCTTCTTGAGAAACCAAGAAATGGGTATTTATGGCGTTCTGCCTTCTGAAAAGCACATGTGCTCGTGGTCAGGAGATGCCTTTTTTATTTTTAATATCAACACCTGACCCACTTATCTTTTATTTTTTCTATTGTTTTCTCATATATTTGTATTACATATTTTGTCAGTATTTTCACACCTTGTACGAGGGCCATCCAATAAATAAGTTTCCCTATTTTTTTTTAACAAAAAGGCAACATTATTCACAATTATGCAGTTATTTTATTTTCATTATACAACTCATAGACTACTTCTCTACATAATCACCATTTCTGTCCAAACATTTTTGGTACCGTTGTAGCAATATTTTGATACCACTGTTGTACCAAGCCGTGTCCTGTTTTCGTAGCCAGTGGTTCGCCTCCGCCTGCATTTCGTCATCATTCGCAAAGTTCTTTCCTCCAAGGTGCAACTTGAGTGCTGGAAAAAGATGGAAGTCGCTTGGGGCAAGTTCCTGAGAATAAGGTGGATTTGTGAAAATTTCCCATTTGAAGTTTTCCAGCAACGTTTGGGTTGTTAGAGCTGCGTGAGGGCGAGCATTGTCTTGAACGAGTAACACTTTCCGAGATAAAAGTCCAGGACGTTTTCGTTTTATTGCAGCTCTGAGTTTAGTGAGGACTTCGCAGTACCTCGCAGCGTTAACCGTAGTGTTTGGGGGTAAGTAGTCAACCAATAGAACAACCTTACAGTCCCAAAAGACGATAGCCATAACTTTGCCTGCAGAGATTGTCACATTCGCCTTTTTTGTTGCACTTTCTTCAGGCTTCTTCCACACCATGCTTTGTCGTTTTGTTTCTGGAGTTGAATGATGCACCCATCTTTCATCTCCAGTGACAATAAGGGAAAACAGTTGATCTCCATCTCTTCGATGCATTTCCAGGAAAACTCGAGCTGCCTCCATCCGTTGTTGCTTGTGATTTTCCGAGAGCAAACGCGGGACCCATCTTGCGCAGACTTTGCGAAAATTCAAAACATCTGACATGATTGTTCCAATCGAAGAGCGTCCAATTTCGATTCCAGGAGGCAGTCGAATTATTATTTCGTCAATGGTGACGCGGCGATCTGCTTCCACCACATTCCGAACAGCATTGTCCGTTGCAGTAACGGGTCTCTAGCTTCGCTCGTCATCATGCACGTTTTGCCGTCCTTCCAAGAACCATGAACGCCATCGGCGAACCATTTGGATGCTCATACATCCTTCACCATACACTGACACTAAAATGCGATGAATATTGACCGCAGAGTCATTTTTCGCCGTGAAAAAAACGAATTACAGAACGGAGTTCGCAAGTGGACACGTTCACCAGTGGTAGCTCTATGGAAACTGAAGCGCTACGGACTTGCGCGTACGAGTAGCGTGATTTTGAAGGTCACGCGCTTTCAACGCATCCTAGTGACCCTTTCTTACACTACTAACTAATTTTTACAACGTTTCGTTTGCAGAAAAAAAATAGGGAAACTTATTTATTGGATGACCCTCGTATATAATAGATTTAGCAATATAGTTTAGAAAAAAAATTATAATTAAGTAAAAAATGTTCATAAAAAGGGTATATATAAACCATTGCCAAATTAGTTCAATTTACGTTTCAATTCATTAGTTATTCGCTAGACTTGGCATTCATACAGGACAACTGACCAAATGTCGTTGTACCATTGTAAAATACAAGAATGTTGGACTATAAACTGAATCAAGAGTATTTCTCTCTGTGATATATACGAGGAATGAAATTATTTTGTATCACTGATTGTTCAAAGCATGGCATGTTTAGCAATATAGTTTAGAAAAAAATGTATAATTAAGTAAAAAATGTTCATAAAAGGGGGTCGGTGGAAGGATGGTCTAAACCGTTGGTTTTCGACCGCTACGACCCGGGTTCTATTCCCGCATTGGGCACTTTTTATGTTAAAAAAAAAAAATGCTCCAATGGCCCCCGATTCTTGCAATAGTCCAACCTCACTAGCGAGTGCAAGTAACCAAACGGGGCTCTGGCACATTTGTATGTGCAAAGTCGAACTGCTTTTCACATGTGTAGACATGTAGTGCACTTACAGTAAAAGCAGTCGCCTAATTCTACCCACCACGATTATCATGGCCTGTACCACGTGTACTAGGGATAAGCAAAAAAAAAAAAAAATTGCTACTCGTGTCATTCTGTACCAGTAGAAGGACGTCTTACCTGAAAGCTTGTACCATTACCGTCTTATATAAAGAATTTCTTCTCCCTGACTTCTTCTATATCGTATAGGAAGATTGTCTTCATCAGCAAGGAAGTTTAGAACATTGAGATCTATCAGGAATGAAGACATTAAGAAGCGAGTCTTTCTTTTCACAAATAAATCAAACTTCTACTATCCTTACTGCGATAGAAAAATTATTGAGAGGGCTTGGCTCTTCGGTGGTGAACCTTCCCAGCGTTTTCGCCAATTTAATATACCAGACTGCTTCTTTAGAGTTCTAATATAGTGTCGCGAGGAAAAATAATTAACTAGGCCTTCGAATTACCTTAAATATTTATTAAATGAGTTATATGCGAGATTTTAAATATAAAATAAGAGTTACTATTTACATGAGCCAAATCGACCCAGCCGTTAGAACAAGAGGGGAGAACTGAGTTTTTCCCCCTTCCACGTGGCGCCACTGTTTTCTCCGACCGGTCGGTTCAGTCAAGATAAGAGGGAATACCAAGAAACTATGTCCTCCTGACAATAGTATTGGATCATTTTGCTTTTATTTGCTACACTGAAGGGTGGAATCTTAGAAATGGTATTTAATCAAACTATGGACATAAGCTTTTAGGATAGTAGAATTACATTTAAAAATTGAGATCTATCAGGAATAACTTGTTCAAATTGCCATCCTGTATATCATCTTGTTATCTTTAATCTGTTTAAAACATCCGTTAATCAGATGATTACCCAATGTAGTAAGAAATATTACATAATAGGGATCTCATTAGAAGAATCGACGCAACAATGGAGATACATTATTGTAATGGCGCTGAGTGAGGGGAATGAGCGGCGGGTTTGCTCGGCTCAGCTGGATGAAGTCTTGTTGGTCCGAGGGAGACTTCACCAGGACGGCTGTACCTCGGGAGTTCCATCCTGCTACTCCTGTTTGTTGATGAATCACGATTTCAACTCGGAAACTACTGGAAGTTGAGAGACTTGTTTTCGATTTTTCATTACTTAAAAGGAGAGGAAGATATTGAAAAATTCAGGAATTTAACTTAAACCTCCTTGGAATTTCAAGCAAAGAACTGGGAAAAAAATAAGATAATATATTAATTAATTTATTTCAGTTTAAGGTGATGTCATTCGGATTATGTAATGCTCCTGCTACGTTCAAAAGGATGATGGACAACCTGCTAAAAGGTCTTAAGTGGACGACCTGCCTATGTTATTTACATGACATAATCGTTTTTCCTTTTATTATAAAAACATTTCAACGCCTTCAAACGGTATTCAATTGCCTGAAGCAAGTCCGTTTGTGCCTTAATACAAAGAAATATAAATTTGGGGCAAATACTATCACTTTTCTTGGACATGAGGTGAGTGGAAATGGAATACGACCTGACCATGAAAAGATCCGAGCAGTCCGTGACTTCCCTGCACCCAAGTCATTAAAATAAGTAAAAAGTTTCTTAGGACTCTCTTCCTACTACCGCCGCTTCATACCTAAATATTCACATTTAGCCCAACCTTTGAATGACCTTTTGAAGAAAGATTCCGTATTTTGATGGAACCCAGAAGAACAGCGTGCATTTGAAGCTCTAAAATCATCATTAATTTCCGAGCCTGCCTTGGGACATTTTGATTATTCATCCCCAATGGGGATACACACTGACGGAAGGCCACTTGTAGCCAGCGCTCGGGAGCCAGCAGGTCTGGCGGGCGTAAGAACCTGTTGTCGCCTCTAAGTCGCAAGGTCCTCAGGCTGGCGGCATTGCTCTTCAGGAGAATGAGAGACGTGGGCGTTGACGCATGTCATTGAGACTCCCCGGACGGTGAGGTCGATGACAGCAATCATGCCAGGCCATAGGATCTGCTCCCAGTGAACAATGATGCAAAGACGCAGGCGAGGCCTGACGATGGTCGTTGCGGGTGCAAAGACGGCGCTATAGACGTGGCAGAGGTCTCCTAGGTCGTCCAGGTATATGACATTCGTCTCCTACAGGAAGCAGATGTCAATCTCATGCTTCTTGGGAAAACAGCAAAGCTGGATACACCGGCGAAGAGTGGCGATTATGCGCATGTTCAGGGTCGCAATTCGGAAGTTCATTTTGGTTGCCGAGAAGAGTTCCAGGCGCGTGAGAGCTTCTTGTACAGGGAAGTGCCCGTTTCCCCTGTAAGAGCCTTCAGCTAGCTGGCCAGGTTGCCAATGGCCTTTCTCTGTTCGGCGCTTGATTGAGCGAGGAGCCTGTCCATCCTCCCATTGTGCCTCCAAGCCCTGCTTTTGGATATGAGTTATGACTACAGATGCTTTTTCGTTCTTTAGGAGAACGTATACCTGAATTTCAGCCATAGTGCGCCGTTCTTGGGGAGATTCTGTCACCTTGGTTAGGCCTGATTTTCGGATGGAGGAGGAGTCAGTCAGGTCGACCGCCTCTTCTGTTCTCTCTGTGTCGCTGTGATCTGCGACAACAATAGTGGTAGTGCTGCAGCAGGAGGAGCGTTCGGCTCGGAGGGCGGCTTGCTAGTGGCATTCACAGGGAAACCCGCAGGCCAGTCTTCTATGGATAGTTGGCGTGTTGTACCCCTGTTTGTAGCATAGGAAGCACTTTATACCATATGTCACCTAGACGTAGTTGACAGCCCCCTTGGACTTAACATCCAGTCAGGTAGAGATCTGGGAGAGCTTCACTTCGTCTCGTACATTAATGAAACCCTTCCGACCTGCATTAGCGCAGCAGGAATCGTTCACTTTAACATCTTCTAGTCAATGGAAGTCACCTGTCCGTATGGCCGAAGTGCTGCTGTGAGATCAGCATCCTCCACGAAGAAGAGGACGTTGCCCAGCACGATGCACACGGCCCTTTTTCTCAGGGGAAAGGCCCGCAGGCTGGCGCCCTCGATGTCTAGGCCCTCCTCGATGAACTTGTTGGCGAAATATACGCTGGAGAGGCCGACCAGGATGTGCCCCTCCATTTTCGTCAACTGATATACGGTGCCCTTGCCCAGCTTCTTCTCCATCGCCAGAAAGTACTGGGCCTGGCTGAAGTCTGGGCAGAATTCAAGGTAGACACATTGTTCTACCTTCCCCACCGCCTACCTGGTTCTGTACGCCGCCTACTTCTGCCGAGTCGTAGTGCATTCCTGTACTTTGGACTTGGGCGTTTGTTGAAGGTTGGCTTCGTAGCCGCTGCCTGGACGCAGTCCTTCTTGGCTTCCTGGCCTGCCGCTTCGGAGTCAACTGGCCTCTTCCTCCTGGGTTCTTCTTTGGTGAAGCCGACCATGTCCTCCTCCATAGGGAGTTGATTCGCGCGATCGACGAGATCAGCCTAGCTCGTCGATTGTTTGTCTGTTCCAGGCTGTTGCATCAGAAGTTGAGGATGGCAACTGCATTTCAGCCAATGTCATTGGCGATACGAGGGAGAGAAAGAGAATAAGAGTAATTTTGGCTCAAATTTTAAATAGAAAGGAAAGAGCCATTGTCTATGCAGAACGCTCAATAACGCAAAAATATGCAACTATATTCAGAATGCCTTGCCATAATTTGGGCTATAAGCAAATTCCGTTCTTATGTTTTGGGCGTCCATTTAATATAGTAATAGATGCCATCATTCCTTATGCTAGTTGACCAACCTCAAGGACCCGTGTGGAAGATTAGCAAGATGGGCTCTCCTCGGTTGCAGTTTTGTAAAAGAGTAGAATAAAAAATCAGGACGCTGACTGCTCATCAAGAAGGCATCTAAGCTGTAGTGAAGACTTAGATGATATTCCTAGTAGACTTTACAGAAGAAGCACGACAACTGGCACGTATCCACGCTATAAGGTCACATGAAAACAATAAACCTGCGCGTAAAATGTGATACTCTGAAAAATACAGTTACTTCGGCTCATATAAAGTCACAAGAAAACTGTCCGATGTGACC
This sequence comes from Cordylochernes scorpioides, assembly GCA_030710605.1. Taxonomy (NCBI): domain Eukaryota; kingdom Metazoa; phylum Arthropoda; class Arachnida; order Pseudoscorpiones; family Chernetidae; genus Cordylochernes; species Cordylochernes scorpioides. The sequence continues at coordinate 3,610,028 of CP092885.1, read as the reverse complement.
TATGAAGTGGAGACATTTGGAAACCAGCAAGGTTGACGTAAAACAAGAGATAATATAATCCATGTCTGCAGGAGAAGCCGTACTTGGACTCAGAGAGAGAGAGGATCACCTAGAGGAGAACTTAGAATATGACTTATCTCTCAAGCTCAATTATACAACAAATATACAGCGAATATGCAACAACTATGCAGAAACTATGCAACAGTTATACAAAAGCTATGCAGAAATTATACTACATGCAATAATTATACAACTATGCAACAATCAAGCTACAACTATCCAAAAACTATGCATCAACTATGCAACAAATATTCAACAACTATGCCGCACCTATACAAAAATTATGCAAATATGCAACAACTATGCAACAACTATACAACAATTATGCAACAACTATGAAGCAACTATGCACCAAATATGCAACAGGTATGTAGAAACTATGAAACATGCAACAATTATGTGCAGCAGCTATGCAATAATTATGCAACAATTATTCAACCACTATTCAGCAACTATGCAACATGCAACAATTTTAACAACAACTATACAACATGCAACAATTATACAGCAGCTATGCAACAATTATGCAACAAATATGCAAAAATTAGCAACAGCTAAGCAACAATTATTAAACCACTATTCAGCAACTATGCAACATGCAACAATTTTAACAACAACTATACAACATGCAACAATTATACAGCAGCTATGCAACAATTATGCAACAAATATGCAAAAATTAGCAACAGCTAAGCAACAATTATTCAACCACTATTCAGCAACTATGCAACATGCCACAATTTTAACAACAACTATACAACACGCAACAATTATACAGCAGCTATGCAACAATTATGCAACAAATATGCAAAAATTAGCAACAGCTATGCAACAAATATGCAAAAATTAGCAACAGCTATGCAACAATTATTCAACAACTATGCAACATGCAACAATTATACAGCAACTATTCAACAATAAGCAACAGCTATGCAGCAATTAGGCCTGGTGAGTTCATCAGTAAAATGAGGACAGAACGCCGTATACAATGGTTTCATTGTTGAGGGTTCACAACTGATGAGCCAGGCCCTCCTAATAAATCTTCGACTGTCCATTAGACAAATCTATGTAGGATTGTCGTTATTACGGTCTGGTGTATCTGCATTATTAGCATCAAATATAAATAACTCTCACTTATTACTCTTTTTCCATTACACACTCCATCGTGAATCCTCATGTGGTAGTCTATTGTGTAGGTGATATTTGATTTTTTTAACAATAACTTAAAATAACAAATTAAAACATTAAGACGCGAATGTTTCTTTTCACAAATAAATCAAACCTCACCGTCCTTACTGCGATGAAAAAATATTGGGAGGGCTTGGCTCATCATCAGTGGTGAACCCTCTCAGAGGTTTCACCAATTTAATCTACCATACCGCTTCTTTAGAACTCTAATACTGTATTGGATCATTCTAGTTTTATATGCAATACTGAAGGGTGGAATATCAGAAATAGTATTCAAGTAAACTATAGACATAAGCTTATAGGATAGTAGAATTACATTTAAATATTTGCATCGAGCAATGCTCTTCCGCAAACAATAAGGACAAAGCCAGTTTGGTATAAATTAATACAAAGCAATAATTTATTTGTGAAAAAAACACTGGCGTCTTATAATGTTTTCATTTGTTATGATGACACGTTATTGCTTTGTATTATAATGAATATATTTATGATTTAAAATATATTAATATTTAAGATACATTTTAAATGAAGTTATTTTGAATAAATGAAGAGACCCATCAAACATGATTCGACAGGGTTTACCATTACATCGAATTGATGTTTGAAATATTCACTTAATAACTAAAAGGAGGAGGGGGAGCAGTAACAAGCTCGCTAAAAAACCTGGGCTTAGCCCGGCTGATAGTACCCTGTAAGAACTCCTGATCCAGGGATACAGGATGAGCAGTGTTTGTACTCCATGTTAGGAGCGGCTGCACATGGCGTCTGTTCCTCATGTCAGAGGAGGCCATTTATTTTGGAGCTAAGTCGGCCTGCCACTGATTAGTGCTCCCAGTCTTAATGACAAAGGCATTCTACTTCACCCAGTCATGATGGTTGTCAAACAGACACCATCAAGGGTCACAACTTGATACCCTAATATGATTGAGTGGAGATAAGAAAGAAGAAGACTTAGTAACTGCCTTCCTGTAAGGTCTGGGAGAGCCACCTCTGCTCCACCAACTAGCCATGTGTAAATAGCCAGGACAAGGTGACTCGACACCTGTAAACTGAGACGAAATAAATAAAAAATATTCACTCAGCTGTAAAGTATCAATTCGTGTAGTGGGGGATAACTCTGAGAGATTACACGGTCTGGGATTATATATTCGGTGAAGTACAAGTCAAATTCTCCAATGTCGTGTTTGACGTGTACGTTGAACGCTTCACGATTTTGCGTGTCATCCTTGCGCAGGGGCCATGCTAATCTTCTCTGTATCCTTCCTATTGTAGTAGTTATACCGCCGAACAAGCGTGTACGTTGAGACTTGGGTAGATCACTGTTTGGTAGAGTGTGGAAACTCCATGTGATTGTCCGGTCAACACTGCCTCTAATTGACCCAAGCTCCACAAGTCGTTTCTTGGACGGATGTTTGAGTCAGAGCTTCCTGGCCATTTGGACCATGTAGGTGTCATGTGAAACAAAGAGGAGGATGATCCCAGAGGTGAACATGGCTTTGATACACCTTAAGTTCCAGTTTCTTGATGGACATTTGAATTAGAGAGTGTCCTCTAATTGACCCTATATACTCAGTGTCTGTATTCTCTATCAATTTACTAAACTTCTCTATTTTCCTGCAATCCACAGGTCTTGCCTCGATTTCACTGAATCCTGAGAATTCCTGCTGTGTACACGGAGTTCCAGTTTCTTGGATGAACATTTGAATTAGGGAGTGCCACCCCCCCCCCCCTCTATTTGACCCTATACTCAGTGTCTCTATATTCTATACTAATTTACTAAACTTCTCTTTTTTTCTGTTATTCACTCAATCCACAGGTTTTGCTTTGATTTCACGCAAGCCTGAGAATTCCTGCTGTGTACATGGAGTTCCAGTTTCTTGGATGAACATTTGAATTAGAGAGAGCGTCCTCTACTTAGCCCTATATTAATTTTCTCTATTCTCTATCAATTTGCTAAACTTCTATATTTTCCTGAAATCACTCAATACAAAGGTTTTAACTCGATTTCACGCAAGCCTGAGAATCCCTGTTGTGTACACGGAGTTCCAGTTTCTTAGATGGAATTTGAATTAGAGAGAGTGTCTTCTACTTAGCCCTATACTCAGTGTCTCTATTCTCTATCAATTTACTAAACTTCTCTATTTTCTTGATATCCACAGGTTTTGCCTCGATTTCACGGAAGCCTGAGAATTCATAACTAGGCTGTATTCGGTTAGAGTCAATCACGGTTCAAATTAACGACGCAATCATTTAACGACGCAAGCTTTCGGGAAAAACCCCTTCAACAGGCAAGCTAAAGCATAAATACGACACTATTATCATTTGCCTGTTGAAGGGTTTTTGCCCGAAAGCTTGCGTCGTTAAATGATTAAAGAAACTTGTCTTCTTTCATTTTATTAAATCGCTACATATCTTACTGAGAAGAATCTTCTAAAAAGACATAGATTTACTTTAAATGTTCTGTGAAGCATCTGTACTGACTTTGCATACTTTCTAATTACATAACTTGACAGCTATGCTTTTAGAACAATAATACATTGGTGTTATTTGAATACTTGCTAATTAAGTTATATCCTTTGCTCTTTTAATTTCTTACATAAGCTGTTTATAGCCGTGAAAAAAAAATTAGGAAATGTGTATGACTTGATTGATTTATTAAAAACGTTTATTCGAAACTTTTGTTTAATTTGACACATATGTCAAATATCCATTCACTTTGTAGTCTCAGAACACCGCTAAAAAAACATATATATATATATAAAAATAATAATAACAGAACTTGGAACAAAGAGTGTACACAAATACCTCTTCTTCCATGTGTTGAGCTAATGGATATCACGAAGAAAGGGAAAGCGAGAAAAGTTATAGACAACAAACCCGCTCTAAGTTGAAACGACAAATCAAAACAAGTGGTTGGAAGAAAAAAAAAGCTGAAACTTTTAAGATATGCAAATTTACAATAATTTAATTGAATATCAACATTAAATTATACTAATTTTAATAATTTGTATAAATATTGGCGAAATATTAAAAGAATACGCGTCATTTTTAACAGGCAGAGGGAACTAATTTCTTTGGCGGAAGGTGACAGCTGATTGCGCGGCCGGCAGCTGGCCCCATAATATCTCGAGTGAAAGTTTGTTGTGTTGTTCTTACTGTCAGACGATGAACGACGGCCTTATGATGGGTCCTCTGTTGGACCTAGACGACTGCTACGAATATGAAACTGGAGCTGCACAATTTCTGGTAAACTCAACAAGTGAGGAACGCATCAAAGTTGACCGGCGAACATTAGAAAATATGATTCAAGGTAAATATTTTATTTTTAAATCAGACGACACTTGTGTAAAATTTTAAATATTTCGTTATATTATTAGTATTTGATACTTTTTTTGTTTATTTTTAAAATCTTTTTATATAATTATGATTCTTCCATTTAAAATTAATACATTTTCTTTCATTTAATATATTTTTGTATACTTTTTGCAAGCATTTAAAACTTTAACTTTTCTTTACGATGATTTATTTATCACTATTAACTGAAGATATCACAAATTATTCTATAGTATTATACACATTCCAAATTAGATTTTCAACAAAATACCTAATATTACCCTCTTATTATACCCCATCGTTTGATTGCTCAACAAAAATTCTGTTTAAATATCTTTATACATTATAAACATTAGTTTTATTTGTATTTACATAATTTAAAGACTGCTGTTCACAAATAACTTAAGATATTTAAATATTTGCAATATTTTAAAGATCATTTAGCCCAATACAAAAACTTGATTTTTAAACAAAAGGATTCTCTTTTCATCATATTATTCTAAAATAGACCTTTTTGACACTTCACTCAAAATGTTTGCTTCTACTTTTCAAATAGATATACAAGATGTTTTATTTGATTTATCCTAATTTCTCTTCAACCATTTAAATTTGGTTAAAAGGCACATCTCTCTATATATCTTTATTCAAAACTTTTTCTAAAGCAGAATATACCATTATTGTGTAGGTTATATATGGATTGATTCAAGATATACTTAGCAATGCTCTATAAAAAGTTAATTAATATATTTTATTATTATTAATTATAGTAATTTTTTTTTTTTGAGAACCATGATGAGTATATCTTGAATTAATCATTCTAATGTGATTTAATAAATGTTATTTTCCATATATATACAAACAGAAGACCCATTTTATAGAATTTTTCTTAAAAGTAAAATATATATTAGTTGCTATATCCCACTGAATATAGGGTAAAAGTTTGGTATCAAGTGTATATTATGTTGCAGGCAACATAACACCACTTGGGACAAAAAAATAACTTGTGTTATAACCACTGTTAAAAAAATTGGGATAAATCATTTTTAAATCTTTTCTTTTTTTTTTTGCTTATTCCTAGTACATATAGTACAGGCCTTGATAATCATGGTGGGTAGAAGGCGACTGCTTTTACTGTAAGTACACCACATGTCTACACATATGAAAAGCAGTTTGTCTTTGCACTTATAAATATACCAGAGCCCTGTTTAGTTACTTGCACTCGCTGGTGTGGTTGAACTTTTGTGAGAATCGGGAGCCATTGGAGCATTTTTTTTTTAATCAGAAAAAAAGTTCCCAATGCAGGAATTGAACCCAAATCATAGCAGTGAAAAACAAATGGTTTAGAGCATCCTTCCACTGACCTCCAATCATGATGTTATTATAAAATAAATGAAGCTTCCAGGGTTAAGTTTCTTGTGCAACTTTTTATTTTCAAGCTTTCAGACTTGTCAGTCCTTCAACAGGATTATAACTTTAACAACTTAATAATAAATACAATTTTTGATTATTATAATAAATAATAAAAAATGGTATTTATTATATTAATGATAAGGCACAATTTGGATTATAGATTATAAACACTTTTAATTCTAAGATTAATATTCTGTCTTTCTTAGAAAACTATTTTCTTCTTATCTGCTATCTTGTTTACACATTTGATAACAGTAATTATTTAAAAGTATGAAGATGGTAACAACGCTGTTACAGAAATGTCACACACTATTTATTTATTTGGATTTGGTCTTATTACCTTGTGTTTATTTATTATTAAGTTGTTAACGTGATATCGTGTTGAAGGACTGACACAAGTCTGAAAACTTGAAAATAAAAAGTTGTACAAGAAACTTAACCCTGGAAACTTCATTTATTTTATAATATTATAAGGGGGTCGGTGGAAGGCTGGTTAAACCGTTTGGTTTTCGACCACTAGGACCCGGGTTCGATCCCACATTGGAATCTTTTTTTCTGCTTAAAGAAAAAAAAATGCTCCAATGGCCCCCGATTCTTGCAAAAGTCCAACCCCACCAGCGAGTGCAAGTAACCAAACGGGGCTCTGGCATTAGTAAGTGCAAAGTCGAACTGCTTTTCACATGTGTAGACATGTGGTGCACTTACAGTAAAAGCAGTCGCTAACTACCCACCATGATTATCATGGCCTGTACCACGTGTACTAGGGATAAGCAAAAAAAAAAAAATAATATTATTATAAATCAGGGAAGAACATTTATTTATAACCATGAAGTTATATAACCACCAAGTTATAAAGTAGACTGTTATAATGAGCTGGTCCCATTGTATAGCAGTAGGACATTGGCCGGCGGTCGTTCAATTGTTCCATAGTGTAATTGTTTCCTAGTCTGTCTTGTGTAATAGATATTTGCTCCAATCCTCAAGGCAGCAATGTTTATCATCCTTTACTTTCTATCCTCTGCTAACTGGCTCTTCTTCTTTCTTATTTCCACCCAATCATATTAAGGTATCAAGCTTGTAGAGCTTGTTGATGGTGTCTGCCGGGGATGAGTCTCTTCTTCTTTATCTCCACTCAATCATATTAAGGTATCAAGCTTGTAGAGCTTGTTGATGGTGTCTGCTGGGGATGAGTCTCTTCTTCTTTATCTCCACTCAATCATATTAAGGTATCAAGCTTGTAGAGCTTGTTGATGGTGTCTGCTGGGGATGAGTCTCTTCTTCTTTATCTCCACTCAATCATATTAAGGTATCAAGCTTGTAGAGCTTGTAGATGGTGTCTGCCGGGGATGAGTCTCTTCTTTATCTCCACTCAATCATATTAAGGTATCAAGCTTGTAGAGCTTGTTGATGGAGTCTGCTGGGGATGTCTCTTCTTCTTTCTTATCTCCACTCAATCATATTAAGGTATCAAGCTTGTAGAGCTTGTTGATGGAGTCTGCTGGGGATGAGTCTCTTCTTCTTTCTTATCTCCACTCAATAATATTAAGGTATCAAGCTTGTAGAGCTTGTTGATGGTGTCTGCCGGGGATGAGTCTCTTCTTTCTTATCTCCACTCAATCATATTAAGGTATCAAGCTTGTAGAGCTTGTTGATGGAGTCTGCTGGGGATGAGTCTCTTCTTCTTTCTTATCTCCACTCAATAATATTAAGGTATCAAGCTTGTAGAGCTTGTTGATGGTGTCTGCCGGGGATGAGTCTCTTCTTTCTTATCTCCACTCAATCATATTAAGGTATCAAGCTTGTAGAGCTTGTTGATGGAGTCTGCTGGGGATGAGTCTCTTCTTTCTTATCTCCACTCAATCATATTAAGGTATCAAGCTTGTAGAGCTTGTTGAGGGAGTCTGCTGGGGATGAGTCTCTTCTTCTTTCTTATCTCCACTCAATCATATTAAGGTATCAAGCTTGTAGAGCTTGTTGATGGAGTCTGCTGGGGATGAGTCTCTTCTTCTTTCTTATCTCCACTCAATCATATTAAGGTATCAAGCTTGTAGAGCTTGTTGATGGAGTCTGCTGGGGATGAGTCTCTTCTTCTTTCTTATCTCCACTCAATCATATTAAGGTATCAAGCTTGTAGAGCTTGTTGATGGAGTCTGCTGGGGATGAGTCTCTTCTTCTTTCTTATCTCCACTCAATCATATTAAAGTTTCAAGCTTGTAAAGCCTGATGGTGTCTGCTGGGGAAGAGTAGAGCTCAATGGATGAGTCAATACAGTCAATAATGTGTCTTGGGGTTACAGGTTGACACTTGGTACATAGTGGGAAAACCTTGCAACCATACTGGAAAGTCATTGTCCGTAGATGACCAGACTTATGTCTGGAAATCAAAGACTGTTGTTCTTTTGGGAGGACAGAACTTGTCCCTAACTGACTGATAGAAGCAGTTGTGTTCCAATTTAGGAAATGTATAAAAGCCTTACACAATAAGTTTCTTTATAACAAAAATACTGCAAGCTTTCAACCTTTTGCTCTTCAATAGGTGGTGTTACAACTGAGTCTCACCCAATGCCTGCAGGAATGGAAATCTAATGCTGCACATGACTGGTACAGAGCAGGAGGGACAAGCACCGGTTCTGTCCTCCCAAGAGAACAACAATCTTTCATTTCCAGACTTAAGTCGGGTTATCTACGGACAATGACTTTCCAGAATGTTTACAAGGTTTTCCCACTATGTACAAAGTGTCAACCTGCAACCCCAAGACACATTATTGACTATATTGACTCATCCATTGATGAGCTCTACTCTTCCCCGGCAGACTCCATCAACAAGCTTGATACCTTAATATGATTGAGTGGAGATAAGAAAGAAGAAGAGACAACCGAGTCTCTGTTGTAACTTCACCTGTAGAAGAGAGAGAGCTCAAAAGCTATTTTTGTAATAAACTTAATGTGTAAGTTTAGAAAAAGGCATCTCCTTATTGTACAGAAAGTTGCTGATGGCTGGCACCATCTATCGGAATAAATATCAATTATTTGTTGATTTTTATTTTATTATTCAACACAAATAGTTGATATTTATTCCGATAGATGTCGTCAGCCATCAGCAACTTTATTACACGATAAGGAGATGCCTTTTTCTTAATTTATCCACCTTTTCCCAGTAACATTTCACATTCGTACTATTTTTTCACATTGTGTAAGGTTTTAAGATAAAAGTTTATTGCAATTTTCTTAATTCTGATTTTAGGAAGTAATAATGAAAGGCTTAGAATTCAAATTGAAAGGGTTTAATCATGTTTTATGAATTTTACTAAGAAATACAACAATGGTAGAACCAACAATTATCTCCTGGACACTTTTACCTCGATGGCTGTTACTATATTCTTCATAATACAGTTTTAAAATGTTTTATATTAATAAGGCACAATTTGGATAACACATTTAGTACTTTTGTCTGAAGATAGTAACAACACTGTTACAGAAACGTTGCACACTATTTATTTATATGATAATATGATATGATACATTAGTGCACCATCTGTTGAAACTATTATAACCGCATATGATTCTTAAGTCTTTTTTTTTTTTGAAGAAGAAGACAGAGGCAATTTTATTCACACTCAGTTATCTCGTGTGTCTTCAATAAATATCACTTTGTATCAAATATCTTTCAGAGTTGAACTACAAGATGATAAGGCCAAATCCAAATAAATTAAGTGTGTGAAGTTTTGGTAACAATGCTGTTATTGAAATATCACACACTATTTATTTGGATTTGGTCTTATTACCTTGTAGTTCTAATCTATAATCCAAGTTGTGCCTTATCATCTTTCAGAGTTATTGTCTGAATCCCAATATAAATGCTTCAAGGTATAATTCAAGTTTTGTCCATGAGTGTAGGATAGCCACCAGTTTTTTTTTTCTATTATCCCTAGTACACGTGGTACAGGCCATGATAATCATGGTGGGTAGAAGTTGGCAGCTGCTTTTACTGTACCAAATGTCTACACATATGAAAAGCAGTTCAACTTTGCACTTACAAATGTGCCAGAACCCTGTTTTGTTACTTGCACTCGCTGCCATGGTTGGACTTTTGCAAGAATTGGAAGCCATTGAAGCATTCTTTTTTTTTATTATTATTATTATTAAAAAAAGTGTCCAATGCGGGATTCAATCCCGGGTTGTTGAGGTCAAAAACCATCCTTAGACCATCCTTCCTTCGATCCTCTATCTACCAAATGAATATAAGGAATGAAACAACACGGAAATCTTTTTATTAACATGTTAGATGATACAATGTTGAAAACAATGTCAAGACTTGGATGCATTGTTACCATCATCAGACAAAACCATCATTCATTTGTCTGATGATGGTAACAATGCTGTTACCAAAAAGTCACACACTATTTATTTGGATTAGGTCTTATTTTCTTGTATTGATAATCCAAATTGTGCTTTGACATCTGTATTTCTAAACTCCTGTATTCTTGAGGAAAACTTAATTTAAATGATCAGACTGAAACATTTCAAGTGTCAGACTGGGATACACAGATTATAGTCAGTAACTGGCAAGTTTTGATAACATGATCAACACCATCTCTACGGCCACATAGTGCTCAGCAACCATTTTATCTTCTAGTTAGTCATTGATATAGTAAATTTTTTTCTTTTTTTATACCTTTTACAATTCAACAGGGGGGTCGGTGGAAGGCTGGTTAAACCGTTTGGTTTCGACCACTACGACCCGGGTTCGATTTCCGCATTGGACACTTTTTATGTTGAAAAAAAAAAATGCTCCAATGGCCCCCCGATTCTTGCAAAAGTCCAACCCCACCAGCGAGTGCAAGTAACCAAATGGGGCTTTGGCACATTTGTAAGTGCAAAGTCGAACTGCTTTCACATGTGTAGACATGTGGTGCGCTTACAGTAAAAAGCAGTCGCTAACTACCCACCATGATTATCATGGCCTGTACCACGTGTACTAGGGATAAGCAAAAAAAAAAAAATAATTCAACATACGGATATTTCTCATGTGAATATTGTACATGATATCAAATTAGGTCTTATTTTCTTGTAACTTTTGGGACTTTTTATAAACCCCCCAGTTTACTCGACGTCTACATGTGTAGACATGTGGGGTACTTACAGTAATAAAAGCAGTCGCCAATTACTACTTACCATTAATATCATGGCCTGTACCACATGTACTCTATATAGGGATGATAATAATCAAAAAATAAAACTTGAAACTAGAGAATTTAGGATGTCATTTCTGCTGTTGTAAAGAGTTTCCATTCTATATCATTCTTAGTCATGAACATACATATATAGAACATTTGCATGTTGGACATGCACCATCAAGACTACCTCTCCAAAATGCCAAACTGTTCCTGCCAAACATTTTCAAAAAGAAACCAACCATTTGAAAAAAATCTGTGAGAAAATAGCCTAGTTCTGTAAGACTTCCTACCTGTGATAGTTAATATGAATTGTCACACCAGAGATAGGAAGAAAGTGGTATTAGAATTTTGTCAATTAAGGGATATAATTACAGTAAACCCTTCTATAGCGACCACAATGTGACTGAACCTGTGGTTCACTATAGCCATAGTTCACTGTATTATAAAAGATTGATTATTTCAGGTTTGTTATAAGGGAAAGTTCGCTATATCCTTGGTTCATTTAAGCAGGGTTTTACTGTATTTCCTTGAAATATTCTTTAAATATATTATCCCATCTTACAACATGATTATATTAGTTAAACCTCTCTATAGCGCCTGATTTTAAATACATAGTTCAATGCGATTTACATTAAAAGTGACCTGTCTATAGCACCCCCTCTCTATAGCACCCTATTTTGGTGAGTCCCAAGAGGTGGCGCTATAGACAGGTTTAACTGTATAATGGTCCATATTGGGTTTAGAAATATTTTCTAGAGCTCATACAAGCTAGAAATGTAACTACAATACACCTAGGGAAGGTTGAAATTTTAGGCTTTATATGTACAGAATATTTACAAGGTAATAAGACTAAATCCAAATAGTGTGGGCTCCCTGGTAACAATGCAGTTACCAAAAACATCAAACTATTTATTTGGTCTTGTTACCTTGTTTATAATCCAAATTGTGCCTTATCATTACTTTTATTTTTATTGATGGTATTTTTGAAAATTCAATTTTATTTATATTTTCTAAACACAAGGTAATAAGACCAAATCCAAATAAATAAATTGAAGTAGAGGAGAGCTTCAGATCCTGACGTTTTAGTAACAGTGTTGTTACCATCTTCAGTAGATTCAGAATCTTCAGATTCAGTACTTTTGTCTGAAGATGGTAACAATGCTGTTACTGAAACGTCACACACTATTTATTTGGATTTGGTCTTATTACCTTGTGTCACTGAGTTATTGTCTGAATCCTGATATAAAAGGTACAACTTAAGTTTTGTCTATGGGTGTATATATTGTTGCACCAGATTTCCTCCTGTAGATTATAGTGTCAGGTGGGACAGTGACGTATCGATCATTGGTGTTTTTTTTTTACTTTAAATTATTTTTTTTTTAAAGCAAAAAATAAAGAAAATTTATAATTTTATTTTATTTTTTGGCTGAATAATCAACATAGTTAAAAAGAAATACATAGATCATATAAATAAGAGGAAAATAACATTGTATTAAGAATCCTTTCAAAGAAAATGCTTGATTTTGTGATTTTTGGTTTGTTGTATGCCTTTATCTTTAATAGGGGGTTGGTAGAGGATTGTGGTACAGACCATTTTTCATGACCCAGGGTCGAATCCCACATTGGACACTTTTTTTCTTTTTCTGAAGAAAAAATGTGCATCCTTCAAAGGTTCCCTCTTCATGCAAAAGTCCAACCCTACTGGTGAGTGCAAGTAACTAATGAGGCTCTTGTATCTTGTAGGTGTAAGCTACCTGTGTGGTGTGCTTACAGTAAAAGCTGCTGCTGCTAACTACCCACCATGATTATCATGGCTATGTGTACTTGGGGGATAAGCCAAAGAATATAAATTATACTGACACCCAATTCAGCAAAGTTTACCCTATTCTAGGAGTGCATATAAACATTATGTACATATGCAAGAAATTAAACACAAGGTGGTAATAAGACCAAATCCAAATAGTGTGTGACGTTTCGGTAACAACACTGTTACTGAAACGTCGCACACTATTTATTTATTTGGATTTGGTCTTATTACCCTTGTGTTTATAATCTATAATCCAAATTGTGCCTTATTATGCAAGAAATTGTTTAATTTTCAAAGGTATCATACGCTTCTATAATAGTTTTGAATTTTCATAACAAATGGCGCACTAATGTATCATAATATAAAAGTTATATTATTATTTATAACTTTGTTTCTCTCTCCATTTTTGTAGTTTTTCTTCAATAGAGGGATTCAATAATTTAAGGATGATCATGGGGAAGTACAAGTGGTATAAGCCATCTGTTTTAGACAGCTACAACCCGGGATTGAATACAAGTAAATAAATAATCAATGTAACAGCACCTTAGCTATAACAATATAAAATCTTATTCCCATGCAATGTTATAATAAGATTTGACACAGTAAACAAAAGACCAATTATAAATAGTGTGTGATGTTTCAGTAACAGCGTTGTTACCATCATCAGACAAAGTACTCTGAAATCAGTATTCATTAGAAATCATAAAGGATTCCAAAATCACTTTATTAGATACCGCTCAAAAAGAGCAACCTAGTTTGATATTACAACAATGAATAATATATGAAGGTTATTCACATATTAAACAAAATGTTAATGCGGGATACAATCCCGGTTCATGGCTGTCAGGAAGCAAGGGAAGCACTCATTCGTCCACCGACTTCTATTTATCATAAAGGATAGGTCAATTTTAATATCAACTCATTTTTAGATTGCCCTAAAATGTTCTGTCATCACAGGCTAATGCTCTAGGAGGCAAGTAGATCATCAGGGAGTAGTGCAAATTAAAATGGCAGGAGTAGGAATATACAGTAGGTGATGAAGACATTGTCTTGTCTGACCTCTTGGCAGATACTGGCTAGCTAATACATCTTTTTGGTTAGATGGCAGTACCTTGCTGTATTACTTGGTATTGCCATTCTTACTTGTCCTCCTTGTTCACATTAAAATTTTATCTTAAAATAAATTTACATATCTACTGTAGAACACCTCCCTGTAAAGGACAACACCTAGTTGCAGAGCCAAATTGTCCTTTAGGGAGAGGTGTCCTCTTACCGGAGAGTTGTTAATTAGTAAATATGGTAATTTTGTGGTGATGAAAACTGTCCTTTGTAGAGATGTGTCCTCTCATAGAGGTTCTACTGTATATAAATGTTTGTTCAGCATACGTTTTAACAATATTTGACCTATCTGGATCAAACTTTGAAAAGATAAGACTAGAAGTAGTCAGGTTTGATTTAGTAAAATGTAAAGTAGTCAGGTAAGACTATTCATTTTCCATTCCTCATACGTTTCCAATATTTTTACAGGAATCTTGGAGTCAATTTCTTAGTTTTGACCTTTGAATAGGCAAATTAGTTTGAAACAGGCTGTGATATGCATGTTCTATGGTCAGAAAATTATCTTGATAACTAATTCCTCTACTTCTACTAATAATTATGATAAAAAATAAGATGAAACACTTAGTTAAAGCAATATTGATGGGCAAATATTCACTCAGAAAGAACCCTAGAAAATCTGGGTAATTTGGCTAGTATGTAATAATGGAACATAACAATCTTGAGAGCAGAAGTGTTTACACCAAACTATGTCGATCCATTGAAATGGCGTGATGTTGGTCCTTAGCATTGAGAGAGAAGCAATTGGGGCTCTTGACAAAAATGGCTGTTACTCTCAGCCTTGCCAGAAACCATCTGAGTTTTTGTGTGTGGTTGGAACGATGAATAATCCTCCCATATTGCATCACAGTTTTCTGCTCAAACTTTGGTTCTCCCTAAGTTGTATAGATAAGAAAGCCTTTTTCTATCCAGCCTGGTACATCAGCACTCCCCGTGACGTCTTTCAAAAGATCATGCTTATAATATCAAATGATCGATTTTATATGGCCAACACGGTTGTCTCGTGGAACTTGTCAGATTGACGATGCCCCAAAAACGCGTGTTTAACATTACTTGTTTGCTAAATGGGCAGAGTTTAGGATAATGATGGGGAGACAGCGGTTTTAGCATCTTTCACTCAATGGTAACATAGCCAGTCACTACCGGAGTATATAAGTAAATAGGTCAGTACCTGCGGTCAACTTTGGGTTTCCCCGAAAATATGACTCACAGATCCACATTGGCTTCTAAAGACCTATATAAGAGGCTATTTACAGGAATATTTTACTTCAGAGAAATTTGTATTCTCTTTACATTAATATACTTGGAGACACGGTTTATTTTCCATATAAAACCACCTCCTATTCAATCTGTGATGAAAAAATATTGGGAGGGCCTACCCCATCAGTGATAACCCCTCCCTCCCGATTGCGTTAAGGACAGTAGGAAGTTTTGTTTGAAGAAAATTTGTGCAATTCAATAATAAGTAATCTCTCTTTATCAAAAGACTTCGTAGTTTGGATTCTAGACTAAGATTCCCTTGAAAAAGGTGGTAGAGAGTCTCTGAAATGTCAACAATGTTGGTTGATATACAATAAACTTCCCAACCAGCAAACAATTTTTAGTTTTATTTCTTGTATATAGAAATGGGGCGCTTCTGATACGTTCAATTAATATATTTGTTGAAGGTAAGGATCTCTCTCTGGAGAGATTGCCGTTTGTTTAATTCTCGGAAATTCCATACCTCATGTCGCCTGTTGAATTAACCAAGGTATGTTGTTACCTCTGAGGGATCCAATATATTTTGAACTGGCTCAAAGTTTAGTCTTTCATGTAAAGGCCCAGTTTTGGCGATGTTGCCGTCTCCTCCCTTCCACAAAGCAAATCCGCCAGTCTTGATTAACTTTTTTTTTTCCCACGGCCCGGTTCTGGATAATACCATCCAGCGAGCCCCTTCTCTCGTTGACTAAGATAGGTTGAAGCGGTCCTACTGATTGGGACACTCGCCAATTTATTTTTGAAGATATTGTTGGATTCATTGTGAAGTTCCCAATACAGAATAAACAATATCAAAGAAAGGTGTTAATAACACGTCTCAACATTTAAAACTAAATCATTTCACTCAGTGTTTGGTAGAATGTTTATAAAATATTTTATATTTTAAATCTTAGAAATAATTTTTATCTAATTTGTCGGGATTTCAACGCTGTCGGTATTTTGACCCGACCCGATGTCGTAAATCTATGAAAAACTTTTTAAACCAACAAAATGGATTATAAAATTAGCAAAGAAACTCCTGCCTGGGGAGAGTTGACCGTCTCTCTATCAAGTCTGACAATCAATCTAATGAAGGTTTCGCGTAACTAACTGTACGAAACGTAGTAACATTTTGTTGCATGTACAACGTCGGGTGTTCTCTCATTTAGACTAAACTATTCTGTACTAAGCCTAAGCAGTAACTGGTATTTACCGCGGTTGCAGCCGCGAGTTTTGCTTCCTTCTTAAGATATCAGCTGGGACTTGTTACCTATAATCTATAATATTTGCGTACATTATCGCACGAAAGACCACATTAAAACTTTAAAGGATTCTAAAAGAACAAGAGGAAAGGAGAAATCAACGGTCGATTTCTCTATTACAAACAGCCTATCCCTGAAAAAACACTATGGCTTCATATACCAGTTAGATCTACCTCCCAGGCTATTAGTTCTTTTAGAAGCTATTGAACATAATTCTAAAGAATCTCTGCGACATTTGTGGATTTTGCTAAGGCGTTTACATTTCGAAGTAGACTTCCAACGATCCTATGTGTGCCAAAATATGGAAGTAGCCTGGGGAGTCCACTTTCAATCCTCCATATCCTCAACAATCTGAAAACCTGTCCATTTCAAAAGTCTCCTTCACTAAAAAACCTGGGCTCAGCTGGCCCGGCTGATAGTACCCAGGGATACAGGATGAGCAGCGTTTGTACTCCATGTTAGGAGCGGCTGCACATGGCGTCTGTTCCTCATGTCAGAGGCGACCATTTCTTTTGGAGCTAAGTCGGTCTGCCACTGAGTAGTGCTCCCAGTCTTAATGACAAAGGCAGACGCATTCTACTTCACCCAATCATGATGGTTGTCCACATTATTGACTGTATTGACTCATCCATTGATGAGCTCTACTCATCCCCGACAGACCCCATCAAAAGTCTCAAGCTTTACAAGATTGACACCCTAATATAATTGAGTGGAGATAAGACCTTTCGGTCCATAAGCCGGATATCTCGAGACAAGCTAGAGATAACCAGCTAAACATTATTTTGGGCGTCGTAATAGTGTTGATTCCCCACATTTCCCGCGATTGGAAGAAAACATGTTTATAAAGGAAGGACACGAGACTGGGGGAATCCAGTAGAAAGGAGGAGGGAGGAAGCCGGAGAAAGTCGGTCGGTCGCTCACTACTGGGTCAAATCCACCGGGCCGTGGACCGCCGGAAGTGATAAGCTTGACCGGCCGGCCTCTTGTTGATGGACCAGGTCGGCGAATTAAATGGCAAGGTGAAATAGCCGTTGGTGTAAATCCCAATGTCGTCAGACTGCTGGCCAAAAATCTTTTTTTTTTTCTTTATTATTCTCAGCAGAATCTGTATCTAAGACCCAATTAATTGACGTCTATTTCCTAGATGCAACTATTTCCTAGATGCATATTGGCAGGGTTAGGGTCGAATGTTGGGGCAATCAAGTTCTTTAAAAGCTAAGTGTAGTATCTCTTCCTGCCTGCCTATTACATTTAGCGATACTTTTTTAAAAATGTATTACTTTTTTTTATATCGTGAATGAATATCCACAAAAAAAAAATGATATCGACGTATATACATTCACTTTCTCTATCTGGACAAAACTTGGCGAATCATTTATCAATGAATGATAACATAATACTACAATACGAATACAAAGATGAAATATGTTAGGTACTTTGTGTATAGAGTTAGAATAAATATATGTAAAATTAATCTGCCAGGCAAAATCATAACTTCTATATAGAAGGTGTTCAAATCCTATAACTATGGAATATGTTTCTATATCTCCCGTGAGAAGGTTTTTTTGAGATCTATAGCTTTACCTGATCCCCCATATTACAATGGACGTTCTCGCCATATTTTTACAGCTTTTTAAAATTCATCTCGACTTATTTCAGTAGGCTATTCGTTTTTCCATTATCGGGTAGTTTGTGAGGTTGGAGTGGGGTCCCTCATCCTTCTCCACCTGCAATAGTCGTCTAACCTAACCCTTGCTGCTAGCTTATAGATATTCTGTTGTCGGATATTATTTTTGCCTTGTTCTTTTTCGTTTGATCCTCCGCCAAAAACTCATCTCCAGCTTCTGCGTGATCTCGGATTTTACCAGTGTCAGCCATTTTGCAGGGTTCTCTGTAGGCTTTCAGGGGGATCATAACCACTTGGGACTTTTCACCATAACAACAACTTGTTTCTCCTGACACGAAGAAGAAAGGTTGGACTTCTAGGCGGAACTCGGGAAATAACAAGGTCAAAAACCTCTGGCAAACTCGCCGTTAGACAACCTCTCTCAACAACCGTGTAATGAATTATGTCAAATGGTGTTAATGCGTCGAGCTTCACCCTCTTGGAAGTCGGACGTAACCACATCCTGACCTTTACAGTCATATGTTCGATGAATAATTAGGTATTTGAATCACTCTTTACAGCAGATTATATAGTAATTGAACTCGCCCATCACAGCAATCGGTAGTTGTATCCTCTGCTCAATGTTGTTACTACTTCCAGTAGTGGGGTTCTTCCTCCCTAAGCAGAAGTTGCTATGGTCTCGCTGTAATCATGGCCTCACATCCGGCCGTAGAACAGCCTTGAGATCAATGGCGTTTTTGTTGGCTCCGCTGATTTCATTCCTTCCTGCTAACTGAACATTGATTATTCATTTTACATCATCAAGTTTCAAAAGGACCGTCATTATAAAATAAACATATTTGAAAAAAAGAAACGTTCAAATCTGTGACTATCCTGACAGTTCCTCTTATTTCACCGACATCATCATGGCCATCTCCGTTACGAAGGTTGGCCAAGATGGAACGCCACCCAGTTCTGAGCAATTCATATCTTATAATCTCATACCATTCTATTAGATTATCGAAACAATCCATGGTCAACCTCTCCTTGATAACCATCGGGGTACATGGCCTGCAAACTTCCATTTCCTTCAGATTACTTCATGGCTATGCTCTTCATTAAATCGCATCCAAACCTCACTGTCAAACTTCTATGTCCATTTGATCTTGAGAATTCTAACACACCAGATGTCAAAATAGTTGTTTATGCGTTCCAGTTCTTTGGTCATTGTTCAAGCCTCACGTCCATACAGGAAAATCATTTCACCCACATAACTTCGCCCCTGATTAAAATTTCCATCTTGACGCCAATATTGTTGAGTACCAATCCAGGCTTCTCCAGAACCCAACTTGACCTGCTGGGATAGATATTCTTGCAACTGCACTCCCATTGTTGTTGTAGGTCGGCCGGCAGTTCTAGCAGAAAGTCTTCCGTAGAGTTACACGCCATTCTATTGGCGGAATATTATAATAACTTTTATAGAGGAGATTTTTACGATCAGAACAGTTGTGATTTATATAGTCATTCGGTTTTCTATATAAATGTTTGCAAAATATAACGAACGAACCCAGCAATGTACGGGGTTTTATCAGGATACATTTTTACTAGAGCGTATATAGTAATTTAAAAAAAAAAATAATATATCAAAATATAAAAGGCTTATTGAATTTTGAGTTTACTTTCATTATAAACACTATTATCCACGAAAGGAGATTTCACCCTCACAGAGATCCCACAAACCAACTGGACAGAATTTTACTTTTATATAAGCATAGAAGAATGAATACCCGTCCTACAAACAGACATAGAAATTTATGACCATTTATCATATTTACCAGCTTCCGACGGACGTGTTAATCAATAATATATAAATATTGAGATTACATAACACCCCTGCATTGATCAGTTAGGCATGGATTGTTGAAGAGATGTTCATCTTGAAACACCCTGTATACTCAACTCTAACAGGGCAGATAAACATAATGACAATCGGAACTACAATATTACTTCTTTCTCAGCTAAGTATCTGAACGATTCTAAAGTTGTAGAGAGTGCAATAAACTCTCTCTCTCTCTCTTCAAATAAAAAATTCCATAGACAAAATATAAACACTTTAAAAGAAAACTCGTGCCCAATTTCTTCCAATCCAAATGATAAAAGTTCCAAGTGAATCTGGCAATGAGTAATACGAGTTGACGTGGTAGCAGACCACTTGACGGAGGGAGCAGTCTGCTCGGAATGGGATTTCAAAGAGGACCGCTGGGATTGGTTTACACATTAAGCTAGCTATTCTCCTGGAACCCGGGTTAATGGAATTTACAGGGACAAGCGGTCACGCTATATCGAATTCCACGTTAAATCTGCAAAGTGTCCAAAACTGCAAACCACATGAAATGGGATGGTCAAGCATTTACTCATGGACAAAACTTAAACTCTTTAAGGAGACAGGCAATTTTGTTCAAACTTGGTTATCTCGTGTGTCTTTAATAAATATCTTTCAGAGTTATTGTCTAAATCCCGATATACATGCTAAAAGGTACAACTTCCTTAAGTTTTGTCCATGAGTGTAAAATGTGATGAAAAATAATTTTCCTCATCGCTCAAATGGGCATTTAAAGATGGCAGAGAGCCATCTACCGGAGTATATATTAACACACACACACAAAAGCCTTTATTAAGACACACAGGTCTTACAGAGGATTCCCCTTGGGGTTACAAGACGGAGAAACCTATGAAAGTGGGAAATATACAAAGGGGTAAAAATGGAGAAAGATTATATACACATGGGGTATATATTAACTAAGCGTTGATACATTCCTGGGTATTTATATTTAGGAATAAAATGCTAATTTGAGCGATCAGGAGAATTCATGATTCTATTCAAATAATAGTGTGTAAAAAAATACCGCTCATTACGCTTCAATGTCCTCCAGAACAAAGTGAAATTTATATACTGAGCCCGTAACAATCAAGATTGAGTATTTAACAAAAAAATCAGCATTGGAAGCATTTAAAGGCAATATAGGTAGTAAAGACATAGTAATATAATTTTATCCTATATTTATGTATTGCTACATATATCTGGATGGAATTCAGTTAAATCAGCCCTAATAACTGCGTTCTCAATAGAGCTAGCTCCTCTAAGGTTGTTGCAAGACCCTCCAGTTGGTGGATCTCGTGTGAAATTGTTAAAAGATATATATTGAAGTAAAAATATTATTGTGAAGGAAGAGACCCGCTTGGCTAGAAGAGGTCAAGAAAACTAACGGAAGGTCACTAGATGGTCACTAACACATCAAATTGGACAATATTTGTCACCATATATTCATTAAAAGTCGAACTATATAGGCACTAACAACGATATCTAGTAACTATATGTTTTATTATAGTGGGGTACGAAAATACTTTGGAGTGTCTTGTTTTCAAAGGTGCATCTTTTTTGTTTATCGTTGCACAAAGTTAAGCAAACTTTTTTTGCCGCAGCCATTTGGCTGTCATTTTCTCCTTCCACAAATATTCAAGCAGCTCTTCAATGGGGCAGTGGAGAGGAATTTTGGGAGCCTGAGTACTTGCTCTCCATTTCTTCATTTAAAAAAAATCGTTCTCGGCAGTTAATATTTGATTTTGAATAGCTTTTTATAGTTGATTGCTTCAAGTTTTGGTTCTGGCTCACAGACCCAGGGGATTCCGTTCCATCCTCCAGTAAATCGGGACCGACTCCAGTTCCTAGATTGCGGGAACACGAGGAATGGCCGACTGAGTGAAATGGATGTGTCGAGATATAAATTTTAAAAAACACCTATTTGTTTGCTATGTTGATTGAAGATACATATAAATGGCTGGCTTAGGTATTTTTGTTTTGTTTCAAATTGTCTGAATATAGATTTTAGAAATAAAAGTTGTACAGTATTATTTGTGGATAGTGGCGTAACGCCTATCAACGTAACAATATTTACAATCTTTTCTCTGATTCATTGTCTGATGTGTGTGACTTTATTTACTTGTTCTTCAATTCGGCAGAAGCGTTGAGAACATCTCGTTTAAAAAAGAAAAAGAGGACCACCCTAGAAGATACGAAGTTTTTGTCTCTCCCACCAAGACTGTAGATTAGCTGATTTACCTATTTATTGCTCTTTTCCTTTAGTCCCCGGACGAGTCTATATGACGAAATGTCTTGAAGGCTTTTATGGTTTTATATTAATTATTGGATTAGATACAAGACCGTGTACCATGCTAAACAAAACTGTTAAATTAAGAAGTTAATATAATAATTCCTTCGGCAAAAAATCAAATAAAAGATAATTCATTGAGGGAAGAGTTTCTTTTTATATATATAACGACAATGCAAGTTTTCTGGTGTAACGGCCCTTCGACAGGTATAACTACGATACTAAAACTTGTCGAAGGGCTGTTGAAAGCTTGTATTGCCGTTATATTTTCTTTTATTTATAAGACGAAGTACAACAAAACCTCCCGCCGAGATTGTAGATGTAGTGCAGTAACCAAATGTTACTCTCCATCGACAACATATTTTTAATAATGAAGAGGGAGGAAGGTCTGTCTTCCCATTTTAAACTGAAGGGAACAAAACGATATGAGAAACCCTTGTAACTATTCCTTGTAGGTTTCAATGGTCTGGGAAAAAAACCTCCATTTTGTCTTGTATACTGGGAAACTATCAATCCGAGACGTTTATGAGGTCGGCGTCCTCTCTCTCTCTCTTTGTAAGGAAGTGCCGTTTTTCCTTCACTAACTAGTTAGTGGGAAGACGTGGCTGTTCCTGCTTCACAAACACTCTCTCGGAAATTGTTGAGTTTTTTTTGTTATCTCTTTGTAATCCCCCTTTTCTCTTTCTAGAAGTGACCTATAGAAGTATTCATATTTACTGGTTGGAAATTAAGAGGATTCTACTCTGTTCAGCGCAAATATTCAGAACGTCAAAGCCTACATAGGTGTGTTTGACGCTCCCACAATATCTCTGACGTATTTGGATGACATTTTAAGTCTTCTCTTCCTTATCTCCACTCAAACATAATAGGGTATCAAGTTGTGACCCTTGATGGTGTCTGTTTACAGCCATAATGACTGGGTGAAGTAGAATGCGTCTGTCTTTGTCGTTAAGACTATGAGCACTACTCAGTGGCAGGCCGACTTAGCTCCAAAATAAATGGCCGCCTCTGACATGAGGAACAGACACCATGTGCAGCCGCTCCTAACATGGAGTACAAACGCTGCTCATCCTGTATCCCTGTATTAGGAGCCCTTACAGGGTACTATTAGCCAGGCCTGCTGAACCCAGGTTTATTAGCGAGCTAGTTACTGCTCCCTCTCCTCCTTTTTCATCCGGGCTTGGGACCGGCAAAGGCGGAGTTACATTTTAAGTGAATCTACGCCGTTAGGTCTTGGGACGTCTTAGTTTTTGTCACAGAAAATGCTCACATCATAGTCCGATAACTGATATTTTGAGGCCAGAAAGTGATTCTATATTCCTATCATTGCTATTACCACTAGCTATCTTCTAATCAACAACCTTTATTAAAGACACTCGTCCCATAAAGAATACTCCCAGATAGGTAAACAGAAGTAAACATAGCAGTGTTATCTACAGAAAGTGGAGATTAATATAGACTTTTCTTCAAGTTAGATCTATCATCTGTGTTGTGCCAATTGTCTGTGCTGTTTTCCAGAATTTGTGCCAATGCATTGGGTTTCTTTTTTCAATACTTTTGCCATTTGAACTTATGTGGCGAATTGTTTTCATAACCAATCTTTTGATGGAGAATTTCTCTCCCCCTTCTTCCAGTGCCGGACAATAAAACATGTAGTGTAGAAAGCCATGGTTAAATTCGCTATTGCACATAATGCACTTTAAGTTCTTAGATGTCAATAAAACGTGATTATCTATCTTCTAATCAAGTACAAATGTGGGTGTAATATAGTAAACTGCCTTTTAATATCTAATCCACAAAAACTTTTATCCTCATCTTTATTTTGTGTTTGGGTAAAGATTAGCCTTGTCATTTTTGTGATATTTCGAACTAAAAAGTTATTTGTATTTTGACTTCAAGATATTTTAGTTGGCTTCTGTGTTTATTCCGCATACGGGATGAATGGAATGAGAAGGATATACGTGAAGACAGGCTGTGATCTTGGCCAGCGTCGCTGTTTGATGGGGAACACAAGCGCTCCTTTGTCGGCTATATATACATACTAGCCGAAGGTACTTCCCGAGTGCGTGGCTGCCCAACCAATATTTTAACAAACGTGTGCTAATGAATAGGTAATTACTATTATTCTCTTAGTACACACATCATCCGTATTTCTCTAGCATTGAAGACAGCTTAACTAAAATTTCATTACTTTTTCACGAATTGTGTTCAAGGTTTCATACAATCGCACGCTTTAAACTTTATGATTAACTTTGGAAAGCTAACATTTTTTTAAAGGTCCAAACTCTTCAGATTTACTAAAAAGGCCCATAGTTAAGGTTTTCCCTATCGCTTAAGACACTGAAGATCTACAAAATGAGTTTTTACTGAGTAGGTATATCGCCATCTTAAAGGTAGAGTATGTTTTGAATGATGCTCATGTATTCACTTTCTCTCAATTCTTAGAACGGCAAATATTGTCAAAGAGTCTTCTTCTTTCTTATCTCCACTCAATCATATTAGGGTGTCAAGCTTAAAATGATGGTGTTTGGGTGAAGTAGAATGCGTCTGCCTTTGTCATTAAGACTGGGAGCACTACTTAGTGGCAGGCCGACTTAGCTCCAAAAGAAATGGCCGCCTCTGACATGAGGAACAGACACCATGTACAGTCGCTCCAAGAGTTAAGGTTGAAAGTGGGCTGGCTGGCTGGCTGGCTGGTCTCTGCTGGGAGCCACCCAGCCAGGAAGGAATGTGACGACTGTAACCCGACCCGCGCCCATCTGGTGTCCCCCATCTTGTCTCCTCGGCCTTCAACCACCCCCACTTCCACTACATTTGACTTTCCTTTACAATATGTCGCGTGACTATAACGCGCCAGCTATATAAACGAACTGAAACTATTGACGCGACTATTTGTTTCCAAATAAAGCAAACTTCCTACTTACTACAACGTAAAAAAAAATAATGATTGGTAGGGCCTGGCTTTTTCGTGGTAAGCCCTCCCGTTTATATATATGGAACGCTTCACGATTTTGCGTATCATCCTTGCGCAGAGGCCATGCTAATCTTCTCTGTATCGTTCCTATTGTAGTAATTGTACCGCCGAACTGGTATCACAGGGGCCATGCTAATCTTCTCTGTATCGTTCCTATTGTAGTAATTGTACCGCCGAACTGGTATCACAGGGGCCATGCTAATCTTCTCTGTATCGTTCCTATTGTAGTAGTTGTACCGCCTAACTGGTATCACAGGGGCCATGCTAATCTTCTCTGTATCGTTCTTATTGTAGTAGTTGTACCGCCGAACTGGTATCACAGGGGTCATGCTAATCTTCTCTGTATCGTTCCTATTGTAGTAATTGTACCGCCGAACTGGTATCACAGGGGCCATGCTAATCTTTCTGTATCGTTCCTATTGTAGTAATTGTACCGCCGAACTGGTATCACAGGGGCCATGCTAATCTTCTCTGTATCGTTCCTATTGTAGTAGTTGTACCGCCGAACTGGTATCACAGGGGCCATGCTAATCTTCTCTGTATCGTTCTTATTGTAGTAGTTGTACCGCCGAACTGGTATCACAGGGGCCATGCTAATCTTCTCTGTATCCTTCCTATTGTAGTAGTTGTACCGCCGAACTGGTATCACAGGGGCCATGCTAATCTTCTCTGTATCCTTCCTATTGTAGTAATTGTACAACCGTGTACGCCCCCGTTTATATAGATGACAAGCTATTGTAATGTGTTTAATTTATGCCTAAATGGTCTTGTATGAATTGTTTGCGGAAGAGCGTTACTCGATCCCAAAATTTACACGTAATTTTACTGTCCTACAAAGCCTAGTTTGCTAGCTACAATAGTCAAATTTCGCTGTCGAATATATGAACAGAATTGTCTAAAATACAATATTAGAAGTGTTTGGTATATTTAACTAGTCAAACCGCTTGGATGGTTCACCCCTGATGAGCCAGGCTCTACCAACATTTACTCAACGCAGTAATAGCAGTAGGAAGTTTGTTTTATTTTAAAAAAATCGTGATTAATAGTTTTATTTCGTTCACCAAAACCTCTATATGTACACTCGTAGACAAAACTTAAGGAAATGGGGAAGTCTTTGATTTCGCCGGTTCTTTATTTTTATTTTTTTAGGAGACAGGCAATTTTGTTCACACTTGGTTATCTCGTGTCTTCAATAAAGGTCACTGTGTATCAAATCTTTCAGAGTTGCCACTCAGGAAATTCACTCAAGAGAGAGGAAACTATCCACAAAGAACATCCAAGAAATGTTTAGAAAATCTAGGTTATAAATCCATAAAAGTTTTGGGTGTATATAGGAGTATTAAATTGTCCCCCTATATTTGTCAGACAAAAGTGTGTATACCAGCACATAGTGTATACCAACATAGATATTTAAATTGACTTAGTGATTACGTCAAATTACGTTCTCTTCTGCTTAAAACGATCCTCCTGTGGAAAAATGACCATATACGAAAAAAATATTCTCCCTGTTCATCAAAAGGAATATCACGGGAATTTCCTACATGACTTTCTATGTAAATGATAATGTTTGCTCTTATACACCGCATGTCATAGATTTTAAAGCATTTTTTATTGACACCCGTCAAAAACAACACATACATACTAAGATATAATGGGAAGCTATAGAAGAGACTAAGTACAGTCGAGGAAGGAGGGACCCCCAATGACGGAAGAGTCTTTAGATAACTAGGGGATATTCGTTAACTCCCCTTCAGGAAAACTTGTACGACGTGAGCCTCCAGTGTCGCAGTTTCCGCTGCATACATAGCAGTTAGATTGCTACAGTTAGGTACCAGATATGTGTTGGTTACTTGTACTCATTGGTGGTACAATGGAACCTGCTATTGGAGATTTTTATCTTTTTTTTTTAAATGCCTCAACGTGTTTTGAAGCCACGTCCCGACTGTTCCCAGGCTATCGCGATCACCTCTAGATTATTCCACTTGTAATAACTTTATTCTATTGATAAGAACGCAAGAAACGACACACTTTCCCCCTTATTAAATAGGAATGGCACTTCAGTGGCCGTGGTGTCTTATCCAAAAGCGCGTCGGCTCCCTCGGACGCATTAGCATGTATCGTTAATTTCAGATTTTGTGTGGATTTTCTGAATGGCACTTCAGTTCTCTGATTGAATAAGCCAAACAACCTTAATAATCTATTTGTCTTCACTTCTATTGATAAATAAAGGTAAAGATTGAAACGTTTTGGAATTGTTTAATGTGATAAACTTATAGCTAGTATTCCTCGAATAAGTTGATACTAAGCTTTTTTTTTTCTTTTGATTGTTTTAGATTGAATGGTGATTATGGTTTTGCCATTTATCCCTTTCCCAAATTTATCTTGGCACTATTCCACCTTTACGGTAGTCTTCACTCCATTGATGGCTTCCCTGTGTGTCCAGACCCAGCTAACTCCATTTCTGCTGCTACAGAGAGCGCTGCAGACTTCTTTCAGCGGGTAAGTCTTGGGTTAGGATGGTACTCTCTAATCCGACTACATTACTTATAACTCTTCAGCTGGTGGGGGAACTTTGGTTGCCTACTTGCTTGGTGGCAAACGTGGGCCTAAATTTGACAAAGGTGATAGAAGAATACCACAAAATTGTGCCTGTTACACATTATTAGTAGCATTGAATAAACAAGATATTACACAAATATTGAATATGCATATGTAAAATTCATTTAAATAACGTCATCATAATTTCTCTATTGGTTACCTTGGAAAATTGTACCATTTGTCTCATACACGAGTATACGCACAAATATTGAATATACATATATAGATATGGAAATACCAACCCCAAGGAGAATCCTCTGTAAGACCTGTGTGTCTTAATAAAGGCTTTTGTGTGTGTGTGTGTGTGTATATAGATATGGAAATTATATCACCTTTATTGTAAATAAGATTTGACCATGATAGTTTCCTTATTGCCAATAACTTGAAGGTTGTTCTATTTATCTCAACAAACCATCACACTACATCAAAAGAGCATAGGAGGCATTTACCCTCTCGTTGCGTCAAGCCGGTATAAAAGACCTGGGGATTCTTCTCCTACCCCGTTTGTGAGTATCTATAAAAGTGACCTTGACTTCCTCCCCCCAATCTGGACCCTGACATCTCCCCCTACTTGGGATGACCCTCTCCCACTGACCCACCCCCCACACACACAAAAATGGAACTTCCATTTCCTCTATTATTATTATAATAGCTTCTTGTTTTTCATCATTATTCACTTTGTCGTGTTGTCTCGCGCACGTTCGATTTACGGAAATTGATTCTTCTAACAGAGAGAAAAAGGATCTGTTTTGGAAATGACATTTGCTTATCTCACACTCAGGTTTCATGTCGCTCTCCCCCAAGCCAGCTGCCGGGGAAGAGGCCGTTTTTTCGCGCTACTCAGGATCTCCTGGAATCGGATTTCCACGTATCGAAGATTTGTCAGTGTTTAGTTTTTTTTTTACGGTAGAAATTAAGAGTAGGCATTTCTCCTGAATGCGCGCTTGGAATCGACGTTTAGTTGATATTTATACCTATAGATGGGGCTCTTGTCATCATGTGAGCAGTCAGGATATGCTTATTTATTCATTCTTTACTGTCGAATCTCCACATTTTGCCTAGTTTTTCATACTTCCTATTAGAAAGGATATACAAATTGGAATGGGTATGCATGGATCTGAAGATGAATACCTTTTTAAAACCATTTCAAGAGATTATAGCTCTCTTTGAATTAATTAAATTGTATTTTTTGCATTAGATAGAGGAAAGCCTTTTCAATCGCAATAAATATACAAGATTTTATAATTACATATTTACAATTATTATTTTTTTTTTATGTTAAGTACTATCATTAGTGTTCCTTCAAATATTTTAGCCTTTGTTGTTGTTATTGTGTCCAATGAAGAGCTTCAGATGTCTCCATGCATCTCTATCACAGCAGCATCAACTATCTATTTTAGCCTTTGGAAATCTGATAAATAGATATCAGATTTGCAAAGCAGTTGCAATGAAAAGGTTGAAATATCGAAAATAATAATGATAAAATAATAATTTTAACAAATTCAAAACTAGCTTTGTATGCTGGAGATCTTAAAAGCTTATTACAGTCTCCTATTGTCTAAGCATATGAGACGATTTTAAATATTTTGGTGTATTCCTAAAGATATATGGATTGCCATAAAATATCATTGTAGGAAGAAGATATGGTTTGGTTGATCCCCAAATACATCCAGTGTAGAAAACAGCTTGGATTTTAAAACATTCATTAAACATTCTATATTCATCCTAATTGTAAATAAATATTTGAGTACATCCTTATAATGGCAACAATATAGTTCCAATATACAGTGGGGAGGTTGGAAACTTATATTTGTACTTGAAATATTGATTCAAATAATATTATAATTGTGAGTTAAATAAATTTAAAATATTTGTAATTTCTTCGGGAGGCAAGCTTTCGCGCGGTCGCGCTTCATCAGGCCACTGGCTGCGCAAAGGCATGCATTACATATTTCCATATCAACAACACAAGCTCCTAACATGGCTCCCCAACACAGTTTGCTGATACATTAGTCATATTTATCATAATTTCCTTTTTTCCCTGAACTCTTACTAATTGGCTATAGACCTTGGGCTGTTTTATTGATGAGGTCTTGGGGAATGGGTAGGCTGATTCTATTGTGTACATGGCCAAGTGGTTTCCCAGCAGTAGCAACGTTCTACTAAATCTTGTCATCACTTTATATTCTGGAATTATGGTAGACTAGTATTGATTTTTACTTTATTTTGTTATAAAATAGATGAAGCTTCCAGGGTTAAGTTTCTTGTGTTACTTTTTATTTTCAAGCTTTCGGACTTGTCAGTCCTTCAACAGGATTATCACGTTAACAACTTAATAATAAATATAATTTATTTTGTACACGGTGTGTCAGAATACATAGTCTTTAAATCCTTATGCTCTTTAACATTTCCCAAGATCAATTGAAAGATGTGCAGAATGAGTAAACTTGAGCACAGATAACATTCTGAGTTAAGAAAATATTCTATTGTGGAGAGGGGCTATAGTTGGTAAATGAGGGATAACTGTTGGACTCTATAAAAGTCACTGGTTGGAACTTAAGACAATGTGATGAGACCATCAGTGAGATGGGAAGATCTCAAGACCTGTGGTGGTTGCTGGAGAATAAGGGAAACAGGAGATTGCGACCTGCAGAAGAGGAGAACCCATTCTTAAATCACGAGTCCCCATCACAACCTTTTTTCATCAATACATTCTACACAGTAATAAACCTCATCAATGTTGCCTAGTATTCAAGCATACTGGGATTAGGAAGAATAATATATAGTTAGTGATTGGACTGCTAGTTTGGCAAGGTCCCTGTAACCCTACTTACCTAAGTGGGTATCCATTTAAGTTGAAAGGATAAATTATATGTTTCTGGCAGATAGGTGTTCTTTATTCCGATTTTTTAAGAAAAAAACTTTTGTGGAAATATTGTAAAATGAAACACTTGTGTGAGAATTAAGGGGGTAATTTTTAATATACCTTTTGGCTAGATGATACATTGATTATGCCTGCAACAAATACCTACTAAATCTTTTTTAAAAATCGCTAGTATACAGTAAAAATTGGTATTTCGCAGGTAAAATGTAAACTTTGCCAAATCATTCTACAAATTGAGCGGCCCTATTTATTATAAATATATATATTTGGAAATTTAATATTAAGACATTGGTGGGTGGTAGATTCACAAATGGTACAATGCTATTTGATGTTTCTCTAAAATATTGATGTGGTTGGCAGGTAATGGACGAAACCAGCACACAAATCATCTGGCCTTCCAAGCTCAAGGTTGGAGCAAAGTCTAAAAAAGGTAGGTGTTCTCTCTACAGCCTGAACATCAAATCTTGGAAGCAACACAAACTGACAACCAGTTTATGGCATTGAATCCACAGATTGTAGCCACTTATATGGCACACATACATGCATTCTTGTACCAAGTACTACACATAAGATGTCCTATCTAGACATACAAGTTTAAGACAACGATACCCTCTATTCACTAAAGAATGCAATGGAGAATTTCCAAAATATCACTTTGTATTAGAGCTTCTCTTTCCCCACAAGGCTCAATCTTGTTTAAACAATCTCATAGGCCATTTTTCAAACCCAATAGATTGATTTCCCTTTTGGTTTATTGATCCTTGAAGAATCCATTTCTTAAGCAACTCAGTCAGCATTGTGAAATACGAACCTAAATCCCTTTAGATTTCAATTACTGCTAAAAATGATTCATTATGTATTAAGCGTTTATATGATAAAGTAGAATGCATATAGCAAATATTTCTCTCGTCTAGTGTAGAGGGAGGATGAATATCGACAAAAAGTAAGATAGAGAGAGAAACGTATAAAAAGGATTAAACTCGGTAGGTGAAGGAAGGCCATGTCGTAGCGGTAATCAAATGTCAGGGGCACGGTGAGGCCGGGGTTCTGATAAGACCCAGGGTTGGACCCATGATTAATGTTAGCCGCTGCTTACGACTGCCATCACTTTATGCTGCGACACCCAGTTTGTTTTCCTTAATAGGCATCAATCCATAGCGAAATAAGATTTCTATAACAAGAATGTCTTAGAGAAAGTTACCTTAGGCCCGGGTAGTTGAACGACATCTGTATACGCGCCGGGAGGCTGTTAATCAAATATTTCCGGAACATTTTGGTCATAGTTAGAATGTGTGTAAAGAGAGTTCTTAGTGCGTCTTTCCTCGAGGATCAATGGCGATGAGAATCACGTTAAACGTGATATTTTACATTGTCGATTGGGACGCAACGGGTTGTTGAACCCTTCAAGCGAAATGTTTCTGCTAGGAATCCAAAGTACGGCTTGCGGCAGCGCAGCTGGTGATTTGACTCCAGTGTGTACTCAACCCGAGACTGCAGTTTTACATACTTAATGTAAGGTTTCCTTATGTCACATGTCGACCTTCATCTATCCGAGGACTTGTAGTTTTGGAGCATATAGTAACTAGTTTGTCGCCCCAACTTTTGAAACCATTGTACAGACAAGAAGATCATCGTATTGAAACTTCAGTTAGAGAGAAAACGCGGACGAATGTTTTCCAAAAAGTCTCTGTCATCTGGACCAAACGTTAAGAGTCGACTGCCTCAATCTTGACTTAGTGCGGGGAAGACAGTAGAACTGTTAATGCTACGCAGACAGTCTGGCAAGCAAACCAAAAACTCTTAAAGGTTCAACTTGTCGATGGTCGTGAGATTCTCTCTACAAGAAGCAGATGTCAGAGCTGGAGAATGGAAATGAAGGCAACAAAGCCGATTTTTGAAGTAGTTTGCCTCAGTTCATCCCAAGCACATCAACTATTGAAAGCAAAAAGAACTGTTCTGCCACATAGTAATTATGAATATTCGGAACTATTATAGACGCGTATAATTCTTTTGAAAATTAAATTTCTTAAGGACAGTAGACATTGTTTAATTTTCAAAAGAATCATACGCGTCTATAATAGTTCCGAATATTCCTAACAGATGGCGCGCTAATGCATCATAATATAGTAATTAACCTAAGTCATCAATATCGTCGAATACTTTGCTTCCTCTCTCACCTGCTGCTGCGAACTTCTGAAAATGAGAGTTGTACCGCCGGCTTGTTACTAGTTCTTCAGTTCACTTTCCCGTTATAAGATCCTATAACAAATGACTCGCAGCGAAAAATTATTCCTGCAGACACAATGCACGCAAATAATTACTCCCTAGCAAGACTACGACAATGGCTTGCCAACGCCTGCATATGGTTTGGCACCTTTTTTTAAAAGGAAACCTTGACTTTATAGCGTGAGACAAAAACTTTTTTTAAAACTATAGATTATTTCATTTTCTCACAACGTCCTTTATTCGACTCCTGACTCCACATAGGCTTTTTTTTTTTTCTTGAAATTTTACAGAGAAATAATGACCTCTTTTGAAGTTGTTTCATTACGGAATTTTTCTTTGAAAAACATATTTGGGAAAATATTTGCGAGGGTTTGAAGATTATGAGGATCTCTATGGTTGAAAGTATGGTTTGGACATGGGTCAACATTCCAGGGTAGCTGTGGCGGGGCAAGCCAAACGCGGAAGCCATTGGCTAACTCCACTCCTCGAAGTGTTGGGCAATACGACGGTCTGACTTCCGGGTGCCTCCCCTGGACCGTTTCTGGATCATCCCCGGACCTGAATCCCTCACTCTCTCTTCTTCCTTTAATCCTCTTCCTTTAACGGAGCTCTATCTGCTTACAACTACACATTTAAATACCTCATTTCGTAAGAATAAAGGATTTTTGAAAACTGGTTGAAATTCTCTGCGCCTTTTGATAAATGCACATTTTACCGTTTTAAATAAAATCGAAACTCCAATAAACAAAAAGACAACCTCTTAAATTCCTGTCTTGAATTGACTTATCCTCCAGGCTAGAAAAATGCCTTGGAGAAAGAAGTTTAGAAGAGAGGCCAATAAAGAAACTCGTCGCGCATTTACATTGCTCCATTTCTCCTGCGATTCCTTCTATTCTAAAGATGTTTATATTTTCAAGCAAGAGATCCTTATCGAAATTTTCCAATATTGAGGCACAATCTGCAGGCTTTCTAAAATATTAATGACAATCTCTCTTTTTCAAAGACAAAAATATTACTGAGCTAAATAATTTCGAAACTTAGCCATTTAAACTTTGTAAAGTACTTCGTATTCTATTTATATACGGTTTAAAATATATTTTTTAAAAAGAGAATAGAATCTGTGTGTGTTGATAGCAAAACTCGGTATAAACGAGAAAGGGCTAGATGGACGTCGGTAACATATGCGAGTACAAGACGCTTGGGATAAACTCTCGGCGAATGTTAGAGATGGATTGTCTAGTGACTGAATGCAGAGAACTTCAATCTTTTTTACCAATTCATTGAAGTCTTTAACAATTTTCCATTCTCAGCTACTGTTTCTAGCCCCTATATCTTCCCCACCAATGAGCGCTCAAGCCACGACCAGCCAGCCATCTGGGTTTTACGATACCTCGCTCTCTATGGACACGTCTTGGGAAGGTTAAGCACATTGTTTTTTTTTTTTTTTTTTTGAGAAATGGTCATTTTTATTATTTTAATATGAGTGAAAATTTAAATCGAGCACACAATTGGAAACCTTTTTTTACACGATCTACCATTTTGCAGAACCTAACTATTAAGGTAAAAAAAAAAAGGCTTTTAATTCAAATATTTAGCTATCATGCATGAAAACTTGAGAGTTTTGAATTATTTTTTTTTTTTAAAGAAACTTATCCTTTGAATATTGATGTTTTCACTTTAATATTGATACACGGGATTATTTTATTGAACGGAACCTAATATATTTATCACGTAATGGCTTCCATTTGTTGTGTAGCCAATGAGTCATAACGGAAGGCAATGTACGAGACGAGATACGGGATCTACTACTGACGTCAGTCCGATCTTGCATAAACACTGAGCAGAAAGACAAAGGGACTGTGCATTAGATAAACGATATTCGATATAAACAAATATAGTAATTAGTCATTTATAACTTGTACCATTTTTGAAGGGGTATTGAATCACCGGAATTTTACTGTACATTTGAAGAGAAAATCTTTTTTTTTTCAATTATTCAAAGCTTTGCTGCTCTCACTCCTTTCCACACTTTTCAATAATAATAATAATAATAAGAAGAAACAATAATAACAATAAAGCACCAAGGTTTCTTTTAATCATAAAACAAACTTCTACTATCCTTACTGCGATTTAAAAAAAAAATTAAGAGGGCTTGGCTCATCTCAGTAGTGAACCCCCCCCAGCGGTTTCGCCAATTTAATCACAAATTTAATGGTAGATCAAATCGGCGAAACCGCAGGGAGAGTTCACCACTGATGAGCCAAGCCCTCCCAATATTTTTTCATCGCAGTAAGGACAGTAGAAGTTTCTATTCATGATAAAATTGTGAAAAACGTTTTAAAATTACAAACTCTTTTCTCACAATGAGTTTCTTTTTATTTTAAATTGCTAGCTTTCAAGTGATAATCGCTCTTCAATGGGCTTAAAAAATATCTACTATTTCTTGTTATAGTAGATATTTTTTAAGCCCGTTGAAGAGCGATTATCACTTGAAAGCTAGCAATTTAAAATAAAAAGAAACTCATTGTGAGAAAATATTTTGTAATTTTAAATAGTAGAAGTTTGTTTCATGTTTAAAAGAAACATTCATGCTTTAATGCTTTCATTTCTTATATATAGATGACGCTTTGTTGATTTATATTATTAATAATAATTACGTAACCTTGGATGCTTTGGGTGTTGTTAGATTCATTAGATCTTCACTTAGTCTTACAACTTCCGGGCCAGTTTCTCTGTCGAGTCTGTTGTCCTACTTCACCCAACAGTGCTGTTAGAGTACAGCGCTAAAATGAGCCGTTCATATGATAAATAAAATTATCTCCGGGATGATTTTAAGAAAGTCAATTGCATACTGTCCTAGTATGCTAGAAAGTATTACTGTGATTGGAAGAAAACGATGTTTAGGAGGACCTGGCGTATCACTGAGGACTCTCCCTCCCACTGGTTTTTCTCCAGTTTAATCCTCTAAACCGATTTACTATTTTTTAAAAGGTTTTTTCTGCTTCTGGCACTCTAGAGGAATTCTTGTTGAGGCTAAAACTTTCGAACTTTGAGAACTGTCGAAAAGGATATACAGTAGAACCTCCCTTTAGCCGACACCCCGCTAACGGACACCTCTCTACAAAGGACAGTTTTCATTTGAAAAATTGTTACTATTTAACAACTCTCCGGTAAGAGGACACCTCACCCTAAAGGACACTTTGGCTCTGCAATTAGGTGTCCTTTACAGGGAGGTTATAATGTATATAAATATTTGCATTGAGTATTACAAACAATTCACAAAAGGAAAGTTAAACATAAGGCGTCTGTATATAATAAATGAAACTTTAAAAAACGAAGAACGCGAAAACTCTCCTCGTAATAAGTGTTTACGAGCAAATCGTTCAGCGGATAATCACAAGCGAATGGTGGTCCAAAGCAGAACATGAAGAAAATACACGCTAACATCTAACACAGACTTCCACTTCGACTGGTCTTTGCGATTTCTATCAACACTACTCAGATTCTTCAATGCAGGAATTCATCTTGAACGCGCTCCGTCTTGATCAAGGGAAAGGTTGTGTGATGAATTATTTGAGCGAGCCAAAAAACGCAAAACTTAAGTCAAATATAAAATCTTTTAGCTTAAAGGGGTAAAACATCAAATAATATTTGGTCCACACACAAGTAAAGTGTTTGTCCTGAAATTAAATAATTACTATATTTGAGATCTTTACGAAACCAAACGTTAAAGGTTGACATAGAAACCATGGGACCGACCTAGTAATAGTCATTTTAGCTAAAATTGTTCAGTTTTTGAAAATGTGTAGGGAATTTATCTTCAATAAAATGAGCCATGTAGGTTGGTTAGCTCTGGAATATTTTCCATTGTGATCCACGACAGAATAGCGTTAAAATACTACAAAAGTGAAATTGTATTGGGATCAGGTGTTTAAAAGAGATTTGCCTACATGGCCACATAGTATAAGCACCAATGACCTTATTACCTATCCTCTTATGTAGTCCATAACACCCGAATCTATTTCGTAAAACCAAAGAAGACATTGGCATACAAACTCAGGTTGTACAAACGGTGATCGATGTTCCGCAGTCCACCAATTGAGGACTTGGAAGATCTATCTACCTGAGGATACTAGAGAATAAGATTGACCGACCGAGCGCGGGCAATCAACGGGGCAATGACTCTTTCAAGATTGCAACATGCTCGAACGTGTGCCGCTGCAGTCGTAACCTCCTTCTAGTATGGAACGATTTGGAAACTTAGAATTGGAAGAACAAACCACGGGAAGTTCCAAATAACTCTTTTTTTTTTAATCACATAACATTTAATAACAACACCAACATAATAATACCGGTCAGGAAGTAATGTACAATGACCTATTATATACCCTCAGACAGGCGTTTTACCAAATTGCTTTTTTTTTTTTCATATCTCTTGATACTTTTGACGGTGTCTGCTGGGGATGAGTAGAGCTCATCAATGGATGAGCCAATACAGACCAAAGTGCTTTTACAAGTTGGCAACAAGGCTGGAGTAAATGTTTACAGAAGGAATATATTGAAGGATTTCTAATATATAGAGGACTGTTCTTATATTGAGAGTTTGTTTTATAGTTTGCCAATACAAAAAAATTACCGATTGTGCATTAGTTATTAACCGAACCTTGTATTAGCCATAGATACTGATTACCTAGGCTTACTTTATTACCTTTTAACCCTGGTATAATTTAAAATGAGGTTTTCGGTCCAAATAAATTCTACATTCTATTAGATTTGACATAACGGGAATATACTCTCGTATTAGCGCCCCAACATTTTGGCGAAACATTCGTCGTATAGTCGTGTGCATTTACATCAACATAGATTTCGCTTAATTTCTTTCAACTCGGGCGTTTTATTTATTATTTTTTAATGAGGATCGACGCGTCATTCCTCCAAGTTCGTACATTATTCACGTTGTACATTAGTAAAGGTTTAAGGCTACGTTTCAATACTGATGTTGCCTACATCCAGAGAGGATCATATTTTCTGTACAGTTGTAGCACGACAAAGTGGAAATTCCTATTTCTGCAGGTATGTGCCGTGCAACTAAAACCCCCCTGACAGTATCGGTAGTTACACGGATTCTTTCGTGCCGTGCAATGGAAGCGTCTGATCTAGCACGGATACTTTTATTCTATGATGGACAATCCGCGTCAAGTTTTCTAAACACCGTAAAAGCTTGGATTAATGCGAATCCCTCCATATCATGTACTGAAGACATCTAAAAAGATGCCATGTAACAACCCGGATTCCTGGAGCCACAAAAGTCACCAACACACTATTCGGTTTTAGACTTCACGTCTAACGGTGACGGCAAACCATTTGACGCTGTGTGCCATTGTCTCTTATAAAATGGATGACAAACGTATGGATGACATAGCATTATTCTGATTAAAACAATTACCAACTTTACATAAAATAGAGAAGCGCAAAGATAGAAATTTGCCGAGTAACAAAATTAATATAAGGATATGTATTATAACATTGTTTATATTAGTTATAAGGCAATTAAACCTACATCTATATATAAGAAACTAAAGCATCATAACACGACTATTTATTAGGTTTATAGGAATATCGTATAACGCGGTCCTCCAGACCGGATTGTCTTCGTTAAAAGAATTTTCTCCAAACATCAATCTTTCTTTCACAGCTGAATCCGATATTACCTCTAGCCTACCCTAGTTCTTTAGCATTTTTATTCTTTAGTCTTTTCTAATTCTCTTGTGAATCCTTGTTGAAATATCCTTTAAAGAATTTCACTTTTTTTATGAACAAAATCATTTTTTGACATTTTTATTTGAATTTTTATAATTATTTTTTTGAAGGAAATTTTATTATTAACAAAGGCTTTTTTTTTTGGTAGCAGCCTTATTTTTTGCTAATATCTTTAGCTAATTTATAGCTTTCAATAAAATATTTTGGATCGATATAAAATATACGGTGAATGGACAGAGTATATTAGGATATTTAAAATTTTTTAAATATTGTATTTTATTTGATTAGAGAGAGAGAAAGTTAGAAAACAAGAGTCTACTTTCTATCTGTTTTCATTTTCTGTAAAGTTCATTTTATACCCTGAAACGTAACTTTTAGTACTCTTCGAAAACTCTTCAAAAACTCCCAAGGTGGGTGTAAAGGCTGTAAGATTTCCCTCGGCTCAAACGTGCATATATCACACACACTCCGCGGGACCTTGAAAGTCCGCCGCCGCCGGAGATAATATCAGCTAATAAGGAAGTCCAGCGCTACCACGAGCGTCGACCCCGTTCCCGAGCCTCCTCTTTCCGGGTGATCGCTGTGCTCGCCAATACCATATGGAACGATATATCGTTCAGCCAGACACATGAGGAAATCTCCACCCACTCCCATCTTACCTTGGAACAAATCAACTCTCTTAGCAGCCAAGCCGACTAGAGCAGAACAAGTCTCAGATCCTACCTGTCCATTGTCGAGGAACAGACCGTAGATCATCTCCTCTACAGCTGCCCAGCATTCCAACTACTGCTATTACAGACGGCTACACTTCCTTTGTTGACCATACTAAGACCTAAACCTGCTTGAAGACACTTGTTGACCATACTAAGACATGAACCTGCTTGAAGACACTTAACGCCTGTCACTAAAGCAATAAAACTGGACAGCCCGGGTAGTTGATCTACAGGTTCTTGGGTTACCCATCCAAGTTGGATGACCAAAGAGGTACATTCTATTCCAAAGACATCCTTTGTATTACAAATGGTCATGACCTCTACAACTGCCCAGCATTCAAACTACTGCGATTACAGACGGCTACACTTCTCTTGTTGACCATATGAAGACATAAACCTGCTTGAAGACACTTAAACGCCTGTCACTAAAGCAATACAACTGGACAGCCCGGGTATTTGGTGATCTACGGATACTTGGGTTAGCCATATGTACATTCATCCAAGTTGGATGACCAAAGAGGTAGTACATTCTATTCTAAATACATCCTTTGTATTGCGTACAGTATCGCTGCCATTTGTTTTGAATATGAATCTTTGTCCCCAAATTTTGACAAACGTTTTAATAGTTTTAATGGAAACTTTTATAGTTTCCTTCCCACTCTCTAACACGATATTGATTTAAAACAAGACTATACACTCATGGACAAATCTTTAAAAGTTGTTCCTTTTAGTATGTATATCGTGATTCAGACAATAACTTTTAAAGATATTTGATACACAGTGACCTTTATTGAAGATACACGAGATAACCAAGTGTGAACAAAATTGCCTGTCTCTTAAAAAAAAAAGATTACCGGCGATAGCAAAGATTTTCCACTTAAGTTTTGTCTGAGTATAGTTAATTTGATGTATATGAGCTTATTGATGTATATATTGGCATATATTAAATATATATATTACAAAAAGGATTTCTGTTGGTGATTTTGGAATTCGAGTTTTTACAAATTCTTTTGAGTACACATGAATATGATATTGCTATGCAGTCGTGAACAGAATAATAAAAACTGTTTAAATCATTATTTGCTAATTTGTTTTAATTAGGCTTATAAAATACATAATTTGATAAAGTATTGCCTGATTTAAGGCGTAAGAATAAAGAAAATGAGACTATTTACATATGTACAAAAGATTGAGCCGGCCAACGGGAAAATAACAATGATGGATTTATATATATGGAAAGGGGCGACCTCTGGCGGTAGTCATAACAGAGTAGTTTGTTCTAGAAATTGTTTGGTATATATATATATAAAATAATTTATATATAACGTAAATATAGCTCAATGTATGTGAGCTGGTCAGGTTTTGTGAGACTTTCTCTTCTCCGTCCATTTGGCCGTTGTAGCGAGCGATTGACTAGACCTTGACTCTAGATATTCCTAACTGACCTAGCAAGGTAGATTTTATACCTATCCGCTACGTAAACTGCCTTCACCAACTTCTCATTTCGTTTTTGTTTAGAAAATACAGTTAAACCTTTATTGGGGGCTTTTCCTGTCATAGGAGTCTATTTGTACTGGGAGCTGTTTGCTTTTCCGTTTTTTCTTTGGCATGACTTTTTCTAACGCGTTAGCGTCTTAATGCCCCCTATATAAAAGCAAAATGTGATTAATATTCTATATTAAGAGTTTCGTGACATAAATGTAACCAATTTTATTCAATCCATCTTTAGCTAGTGAGTAATTATTTGGGGGGGGATAAAGAATATATTAAAAATGAGATTTTTGTACTAACTCCGGCATCGTGTCACAATTTAGATTCCAATGTATTTACATCTAATATAACGCAGATATTGTTTAGATCTTTTGTAAATCAAGCTTTATTAAAAAAAAAAGCTACACCTTGTTCACTTTTTAATATTTTATCTTTGGGGGAAAATTTAAGCGAGCAAATTAGAAGGAGCCAACTCTCTGAGAAACAGCAAGTTGAGGAGGCAATGTCGCCCTTGAGGGTTTCAAGAGGTCTTGCATTGTCTTGGCGCAACTTTATCTGGTCAGCTATATGAGGCCTCTAACAGCTGTCATCATCTCTCGAGTTATTTCTCTATATATACACTCATGCACAAAACTTAAGGAAGTTGTATCTTTTAGCATGTATATCGGGATTCAGACAATAACTCTGAAAGATATTTGATACACAGAGAACTTTATTGAAGACACTCGAGATAACCAAGTGTGAACAAAATTTCCTGTCTCCTTAAAAAAATGACCGGCCACATCAAAGACTTTCCAGTTTCTTACGTTTTGTCCATGAGTGTAGTTATTTGTCCCCCGAGTTCCAGTACCGTATTTCCTTTAAATTGTCAAAGTCTTTTTTTAAGCATAGGAAGACATTTTAACGAGCCATTGGCCACTATATGAAGATTTACTGTCTATATGTCTAGAAGCATCGCAAGTTCTAGCTAGGGAATTGTGTTAGAAAAGGGAACGCAATATTGTTGTTTGCTTGACATCGCCTCACTTAAACTCCAACCAACAGGAGCTTTCCATGAACGCCAGTTAAAAGCATCTACACATTCTTTATTCTTTATTTCGACTTAGATGTCCTATGTCCCCCTAGGGACACTTGCACTTTAAAGATAAACAAAAATTTTGAAAGAAAAGAAAGATATTTTAAATATGCACAGAATTAGTATGCAAGTTAGTTAGATACAAAGATAAAAATAAATAAATAAACACATTAAATATAATACAAACCCTATAGTCACTGGACTAGAGCATCCTTCCTTCTCCTTACTGATAGATCGACAGAAACTTCCTCACACCAGGGACCACACGGCATCAAAACAACCACTTTCTCAACCCAATAGCGATTGGAAATACGGTGGCTGACGTATGGAAGGCATTCTACTGCCTCCATCCATATCGCAAGCATCCTCGTTTTTTTGCCACCGTAGAACGACGGCATGTTGATGGATGAATGGATGATTCATTAGTTCCTCTTCTTACCTAATTGCTGGATCTGGGTCAGGTAATTTTGACTTCTGCACTTTCGCCATCCGGTATATTACCCGGAAGGCAGCAGCTCCGTCATCAAAGCTATCTATTGTTGACCTATCGTTGTTCTATCAAACAAACCCTGGTTTACACGAGATGAATTTGCTCAAACTGCCCTTCAAACCACGTATGTGCCTAGTAATATATCTAATTTTAAATATGTATATATATTATTCGCTTATTTTTTTAAACTTTGATGACTTCAAATATCGATTCTAATTAAGAAGCCTCCCTAGAAAATATCCCAAGAAATAAACCTGTTTGGCGCCACCTCATGGCTCCCACTTGTATTGTAAATAAAACAAAAAAGACTTAGGTTTGAAGGATAGCCAGAGTGGTTGGTGACTTATGTACGTGGATCCAGGAGCCTGGGTTAACCAAATAAATAAATAGCTGTAGTTGACGTTCTGTGCTTTAGGGACCTGGGTTATAAATATCTCTCTAGCTGTATGGCCGGGTAGGTAGCTGGAGACTTATGTACGCTCCAAGAGCCTGGGTTAACCAAATAAATATATCGGAGAAAGTACGTTCCGTAAAATAATTGGTTAAAGTTACGTAACTCTCTCTCTCTCTCTACACCCAGCGTAAGTCCTACAGTCGAGCTATCGCGATTGAGTTGAACTGTAGATCAAAATAATAAAGGTAAATCCAAACCTATTATAATATATCGAGAACTTGAACCTACCTTCATCAGGTAAGCCTCCAGGTCCTTTCTTATATCGACGTTCATGCCGCTGGAAGTTGAGCCCATTCATAGGTCGGGGAACATTTTCAGAACTTGGTATTAGCGATTTAGATGATTCGATGTTTCTTCATACGGTTGTGCTATTGATAATTGTTGGATCAAGTACCTTCAAAGATAGGTAAAATATATACATATAAATATTTGTGGAAGACTCGCCTATTCATTATGAAATCATTTCAATTTTGCGCTTCTTACTCTTTGG
Organism: Cordylochernes scorpioides; assembly: GCA_030710605.1. Taxonomy (NCBI): domain Eukaryota; kingdom Metazoa; phylum Arthropoda; class Arachnida; order Pseudoscorpiones; family Chernetidae; genus Cordylochernes; species Cordylochernes scorpioides. The sequence continues at coordinate 3,566,510 of CP092885.1, read as the reverse complement.
ATCTTTCTTCAAACGTACATAGGGGAAACTAACTTACCGATCTCCTTAGAAACCAGTTTTAAGGAATGAATTGTTTATTTTTTAAAAGTTCGTGGTTATTCCAGCACCAATCTATAGGATATCAACCAGATTTCGTCCCCAATCCCGTCGAGCAAGCGTATTCAACCTATTTCTACTAGATTATATTCTAAGCCTCAAAAAATATCGCTGGAGTTAAATCCCGGCAAGTCGGGTGCCATCCTTCATGTTGGCCAAGGGAAGAATCTTCCTTTTTTCCGAGTAGCCTTCGATCCCAATCTGAGGGAAAGAAAGTTGCTACTAGGAATGCAAGAAGTCATTAAGATAATTGATGTTCTCTCAATGGGATCGTAACCTGACGTCGCACCCACACCACTAGCAGCTAATGAAGCTACCGTTATCTCGGGATGATGCTCCAGATTTTTCTCTAGGCTCCAATTTCCTCATTGTCGTCTTACTTCTTCATTTATATCTCCGTCCGCCGCTCTTTCCTACTCAACAAATGCCTCTGTTCGAAAGTGCTATCCATTACCTATTGACCTTGTTTTGGTAAACTGATTTTTTTTCTCTCTTAAAACCAATGCGACGGACACATACTGTTGTCTTTTAGGAGCAAAGATGGATTGCGTTGGTTGGAAAACAAAAGTTTGAGGTCCTAGAGAATTATTTTTTTTTCATCATCATTTCTGTGTCACGAAACTCGGATAGCTTGGAATTGTCATAATTTGCGATAGATGACTTAGCTATTGTAATTTACCCATAGAGTTTTTAAAAAAGTGTTTTAATAATAGAGTGAAGAAGAGAGGAATGTTTGTTTTAGCGCTGTATCTTTCTCCTATCTCTTGATTGAGAGCGATTAGCTGAGCTGCTATCACTTCTGTGCTGTGTAGATAGAATTTGACATGTGCTTGTCTTGGGAGATAAATGGCAAAAAAAAAATAAAACTTAATAAACCTGGTAAAGTCACTAATAGACCTGTAGTTTACTTCTCTCTATTTCTCTCTTTCAATATCGAAGATCTTTATATGCCTTGAAACTGTTTTTCTTCCAAATTCGATGTATCTTCAAATTGATATCTGTATTTATAAATCCATCCGTAGGCTTCTATGTCCGCGTGTCTATTAGGTTAGAGCAAAGCTTGTCGGATAAACAAGTCCACGTGCTAATGGAACCACTGATCCCCCACTGGTGGGTTCTCACGCAGCAAGAAACTCAACCGTAGCACTCACCAGATAAAGGGGCCTCTGTGATTTTTTTTTTCCCTCTCTTTCTCTCTCCGTCCTCCAGGCACTTGGCCGGCAGCGGCGGCTCGGGTTTCCGCTGCCTTGCCACCGCCATAAATTGATTTAATGGGGGGAGCTGGTTAGTGTCGGCGGCCGTCACCACTCCCTGGGTGGTGGTGGCGGCTTTGCCCCCCTTGATCCTTGGACACCAAGAATCCGCAGATTTATGGTTTGACAGATGACTAACGCTGCGGTGATTTATTTGAGGAACTAATCCGACAAGGTGTCTCAAACACGTGTGCACTCTCCAAATGTAATTTAGACTATTGATAATAATTTTATTGGCTTGAATCAATTCAAATAAGGCGCCCTCACTGCAGACAGTCTTCTAGGAGATGAGTGGGTGTTTCACTTCGTCCTTATCTACAAGCTGAGAAATTGTTTCATTATTTTTGCCTTTTCTGACTGCGAGGATGGCGTCGTCGTCCAGGTTCGACCCAGACCTGGTGGCTACTAGATGAGGGCGAAGGTGGTCTCCCTTGCCCAGCTACAGTTCCAGTAGCAGGGTCCAGAATCGGGTCACTGAACCCACAGGCGATGCATGATGGTCTCGGTGAGGCTGGATGGGACACGGCATGCAGGGCTAGACTGATTGGGATGTTGACGTTCCGGCCTGAAAAGGCTCAGGGACATCGAGCTAATAAAGTATTATAGATGTTTTCATTTCGTAAACACCATATTTACTAATACATTCAGCTCTTTAGGATATCATTGCATTTGGCAAGGGGCAAAATATTTATCACACAATAAGACAATAACGATAGTTGCATAGAGAAAGTTGATCCACTGTAGTTCTTTCCAGGACAAAACCCCAACCCAAGGGTCTTCAGATAAACATTAAGTCACCTCTGAAACATCGCTGAGTGAATTGGCTTTTTCCGTTTGGTCTAAACGTCGCTCGCAGCCCGTTCTATCAGTCGGGACGTTCTTAGTTGATGGTTCGTTCTTTCATGCCAAGATGCCCTTTTATTCTGGTAACTAACCCTCTGGTTAGTTATAACCAACTTCATGTAAATTTCTATAACTAGTGGGTTTATGTATCGACATTTTACTCGTGTTATGACTAACTTGCAGCACTTCTTGCACATGCAAAGTCAACCCCCCCAACATGTCATCACACACTCACTGAATACTATATTGACTACTTCGATTTTCTGTCACGTTCTATGTGGTTTAGATTGATTTTTTAAATATACTTTATGCAAATCCAAAATTTAAAAAAATCTAGAAATGCTCCACTTCAGGCTCTATAGAATGTGTGTGTGTTTCAGACCCCCACATAAAGATATATGGGGAACCAGATGCCATTCAGAATGCCAAGGTGAAGATATTGGAGATATTTGACATAAAGGTAACTGCATGTGTCTGGCCCCTTCTTTCTCTAAATCTGTGATTGAACTCTCTCCAGACTGTTGAACTTGAATTGGAGCTGTAATCCCATGCCCCCTTCTTGACAAGCTCCAGTTACTCAAGTTTTGCACCAACAAAAGCGCTTTAAAAAGTCATTCCATAAGCGTTTTTTATTTATATTATTTTTAATTAAGTCTTGACATTTCATAATAATCACCTAAATGTCAACTTTATATAATTCCTTTTTGAAAATACAGTAGAACTTGGATAATTCGAACTTCTTTAATTCGAAAACCTCTTTAATTCGAATATTTATCTTGGTCCCTAGAATTTCCTATTAATAGAATTTCCGTTTTTAATTCGAATTTTTGGATAATTCGAATTTTTTTATGGTCCCTTGGGGTTCGAATTATCCAAGTTCGACTGTATTACGTTTTGGTAATGTGATCTGCTCGGCTGAATTGGTGATACATCTCTCAGACAATCTCAGACAATTTTTTTAGCTGTATTTTACTCAAAGGAATGCTGTCAATTGGAAACTTATAAGCCCTCCCATTTTGCACTAGATTATCGAAAGAAGACCCTGTGGATCGGAGATGGTGTAATTTTGAAGATGTATCCTCTGATTGCAAGAGACTTGGGATTGAAGAAAATGTATTTCTGACTTATTGAATAAGTTTCTTGACACTGATACTACTAGATGATAGTGATTCTCAACAGACACTTAGACATTGGGTAAGAAGCTACTTTATTCAAATTATTTTGCTAAAGGCATTCAACTCAGTGGGTAACAGAAATATTACCTTCAAGATAATCCTTAAGGATAGATGTATATTATTTTAAATTAGAGAGAGAGAGAGAGAGAGAGAGAGAGAGAGAGAGAGAGAAGTACAATAAAACCATCTTCTATAGAGAACCCCAATGGGACTGAACCTGTGGTTCACTATAGCCATGGTTCATTATAGCCATAGTTCACTGTATTATAAAGTGGGGATTATTCAGGTTCATTATAAGGGAAGGTTCACAATATCCCTGGTTCGTTTTAGCAAGGTTTTACTGTAATCTAAATTTCTTAGAAGCAAGTCCCATCTCGCTACATCTCTTCTTTCCTATCTCCACTCAATCATATTAGGGTATCAAGCGCTTGTAAAGCTTGAGACTTGGCAACCATCATGATTGGGTGAAGTAGAATGCGTCTGCCTTTGTCATTAAGACTGGGAGCACTACTCAGTGGCAGGCCGACTTTGCTCCAAAAGAAATAGCTGCCTCTGACATGAGGAACTGACACCATGTGCAGCCGCTCCTAACATGGAGTACAAATGCTGCTCATCCTGTATCCCTGGATTAGGAGCCCTTACAGGGTACTATCAGCCAGGCCAGCTGAGCCCAGGTTTTTTAGTGAGCTTGTTACTGCTCCCCCTCCTACTTTTTCATCCGGGCTCGGGACCAGCAAAGGTGGAGTTATCTCGCTACATAAATGGCTTAAACACAAGGTAATAAGACCAAATAAATATATAAATTGGTCTTATTACCTTGTGTTTATAAGCTTTAATCCAAATTGTGCATCATCATAAATGGCTTAAGTAAATTCTATCCCTCTTTATTCAATGTGTTGTGTATTATTATTTTAACCTTTTATTTAAAATATAATTTCTGCAATGAGGCTGTTTACTCTCAAAGCCACCACAATCTACCATAGTTGTTATAAAGCCATTGGTGAAATAATTGTAACTTGAAACTGGACTTTGGAATTAACCCTGTTTTATCCAAGTTGCTGTTTTATTAGGAGGCTACTAAAGTGATTTTCCACTGTATTTACAGAGTTTTGAATTAGGAATACCCCTTAAGAGTGCCATCTATCGACAGTATTTATAACTATTTATTATACAAACCATATACTTAAGCCAGGAAGTTGAGCCAAAGGAAAGAAAAAAATTCAGTATTTGATGCTGATGTTTTGGTTCAAAATCCAAGATAATTCAGCAAAATACAATGGAAAGGTCAAATATGCAACACGCTGAGAGAAGAATAACAAAAATCACTAAACTCAGAATGAAACAGTATAAAGGAATGACAATACATTCAGATGGCACAAGAACCTACAGGACGTGTAACAACTGTCTTGGTGTGGAACTAGCACCCACCCACATATTCTCATGTCCAGCAATGACCTTGCAGAAAATTGGACATGGACCCAGAACAGCAGCTTTACACACCCAAGATAGAGAACATTTCGGTGATAGTTACCGCTGCTGCTAGCACTAGACTTGCCCTCCAATAGATCCTCATTAAAAGGCCTAAAATGTACTCGTTTTATTTATGCAGCCTCATTAAGAGTCCTGAGATAGTGATGTATGGCGACATCTGAGGCATTGGACACAACAACAACCAACCTATATATCAGTTTACCCTGTGTGTACAGAAAAACAAAGTGACCATGAAGATGGACGTCTCCTACACAGACCACTCCCATGTCATTGGCAAAGGAGGCCACACCATCCAACAAGTGATGGACGACACCGGCTGTCACATCCACTTCCCTGACTCCAACCGCAACACCAACGCCGAGAAGAGTAACCAGGTAGGAGAGATTGAAGGCCAACTTGGAGAGGGTGGCTGACCCAGGTTGCAGGTCTCCATCGCCGGGCCAGCTGTGGGAGTGGAGAAAGCCAGGTGCCGGATAAGGGTGAGTTATGGCCCACTCTATTTATATCTTTCTGTAAATTGAGGGAACTAGCCATGAAAAAATGAGTTTACATTTATGTGAATAATTTATTTGGCTGGTTGGTGGATAAGTGGTCTAAACCAGGGGTTGGCAATCTTTTGAGTCGCAAGAGTCAAAAATTACAATTTTCAAAGTTTTTAAAGAGCCACAACATTTTTTCTTGTTGTTGTTGTTGTCGTGTCCAAAGAAGAGTCTCAGATGTCTCCATGCATCTCTCTCTCCATCACATCAGCAGCAATATCCACTATCTTGCTCTTCATTGGAAAATGGGTGCCGTTGCCACGTTAGTCACCTTGGAAACAAACCAGAATTTGGTCGAATATTCTAAGGGTCCAGGGGGGACCGCAGGGAGGTGTGGTCGGACTTCTCCCCCCCCCCCCCCCCCCCCCAGTTTTTAAAGAGCCACAACATTTTTTCTTGCCAACAATAAAGAGTACTCACTTAAATAATTATTGCATATGGAACTATACAAAGAGCCGCAGCTTCACATCCAAAGAGCCGCCGCATGTGAGCCACAGTTTGTCGACCCCTGGTTTAAACCATTCATTTCTGACCACTACCTTAGATTGAATACCACATTGGCCACTTTTTATAATTGAAAAATGGTCTAATGGTCCCCGATGCTTGCAAAAGCTCAACCCCACCAGCAAGTGCAAGTAACCAAACTGGACTCTCTGGCACATTTGTAAGTACAAAAGTCAAACTGTGTGTAAATTGGAACTAGCCGTGAAAATTGGTTGGAGTTAACATTTGTATGAATAAATAATTTATATGGGGGTCTGTTATGTCTAATTTGTAAATATTCATAGATAGCAGTAAAGAACTACTCTGTGGATATAAGAAAGGAGAATGAATGGCAAACTAAAAATAAGAAGTTTCTGTACCTTCTCTCATTATTTGCTAATAAAGTATTTATTATATTTTGTTTATGTATAAGTATAAAATATAGACTAAACCATTGGTTTTCAACTGCTACAACTTGGGCATCCTGCTTCAGGCACTTTTTCTAATTTAAAAAAAAATGCTCCAATGGCTCCTGATTTTTGCAAAAGTCCACCAACCAACCCCACCAGTGAGTGCAAGTAACCAAACTGGGTTCTGACACTCTTTGTATGTGTAAAAGTCAAACTGCTTTTCACAAGTGTAGACATGTTGTGCCTTTACAGTAAAACTTAGCTGACTTCTACCCACAATGATGGCTTTTGCAAATGTACTAGGAATAATATTAAAATAACATATATATCTCTTTTTTTATTATTTTATTTATTTATTTATTTATTTATTATTATTTATTTATTAATTCAAATAAATAAATACTTTAGAAGGGCCTGGCTCATTATTGATGAACCCTCTCAAGGGTTTCGCCAGTCCAATTTTACAAAACTTAATATTTTATTGAACTTTATTCTGTTTATATGTGTCCCACACAATAGAGGAATTCTTGGTTAGTGAATTCAAGCAAACTATGGACATGAGCTTTGCAGATAGTAAAAATATATATTTGCCTGAAAATCAGCCCTTGCCACTTCACCCAGCTTATGTTTGGTAAATTCGACCAATTTCATAACAACTCTCGTAAAATGTTTTGGAATTGAAGCCACCTCTATACTGATGAGGGCCATAGTCTGAAACCATGGTATACAGGTTGTTGGCTTTTGTCTGAATTTGCACAAACTGTTGTTGTGGCTCATTCTTTATTATCACTGGTAAAGGGGGTCTGTGGAAGGCTGGTTAAACCGTTTGGTTTTCGACCACTACGACCCGGGTTTGATTCCCGCATTGGACACTTTTCTCTGTTTAAAAAATAAAATGCTCCAATGGCCCCCGATTCTTGCAAAAGTCCAACCCCACCAGCGAGTGCAAGTAACCAAACGGGGCTCTGGAACATTTGTAAGTGCAAAGTCGAACTGCTTTTCACATGTGTAGACATGTGGTGTACTTACAGTAAAAGCAATCGCTAACTACCCACCATGATTATCATGGCTTGTACGATGTGTACCTGGGATAAGCAAAAAAAAAAAACTAGTAAAGTTTTTTACTAGGGTGATGCAAAGTACCATTGTTCTGATGCATAATTGAAGGGAGAAGTGCCTCTTTTAGTACATATCTGTATCTTGGCAGCCAATGGAATTAATAGGTATCATAAGGAAGGATTCAAGTATCACCTGGGGCCAGCCTTATTTGAACTTTGCTGATGATCCCATATAAATTATTCCTGATACATATTGATATTGAAGGAAAAAGTCAATATTCTAAGCTATCAAAAGTTTCAAATATTTGCCAACCCCTCATTTTTTTATATGAAAATAAGGACAATCTTATCTTGAGGATTACATGAATAAATGTTGAAGTTGACCTTGGCCTCTTCTATGGCGTCATTCCACAAAGGTGGGAATTAAGGAACTATCAAGATCTCCTTTAGATATCGTACATTTTATTGTATTTGTTCATAAAACCTTCTAGATGGACCTTGTTTTAGTAAATCAAGTAGATCATTACAGTAGAACATTCTCCACGAGAGGACACTTGCGCTAGAGAACACCTCTCTACAAAGGACAGTTTTCATTTCCAAAATGACCATTTTTACTATATAGCAACTCTCTGGTAAGAGGACACCTCTCCCTAAAGGTGGCTCTGTAATAAGGAGGTTCTACTGCATATCCAAACTATATTTTAAAGACACGCTATTCTTTTTTTCAATTAGAGAAAATAAGGATTAAATACACTCTTGGACAAAACTTGAGGAAGTTGTACCTTTTAGCATGCATATTGGGATTGAGACAATAACTCTTGAAAGATATTTGATACACGGTGACTTTTATTAAAGACACATGCGATAACCAAGTGTGAACAAAATTGCCTGTCTCCTTCAAAAAGATAGATGACTGGTGACATCAAAGACCTTCCACTAAGTTTTGTCTATGAGTGTATAATCAAACTTATTCTATATATAATTGTCATAACCAAATGTGTCTTCAGTCTGAAGCAAGAATGATGATTAATAATGATAATCAAAAAATCATTAGTAGAGTATTAAACTTTGTACCATTCGAGATCCATTTGTAAAAATGAGCCTTTCTCTATTTTGGTAAAGGTTCTGTCCTATTGATTGTTGTATGTGAGGAGGAAACATATTTTTTTGAAGATAATGATAACTTGTACTCACAAGATTCAATTTGCCTATTTGAAATATTGTTTGATTAGATACAATTACAGGTACAATACCTCAAACATATTTTTAATGCTTTTCTATAAAGTTTAATTTAATTTTTTTCAGGTGAGGTCAAAAGATTTTTGTGGAAATGTTGAAAAAATGAAACTCTACTGGCTGAATTGTCTTTTCAAGAACAATGAATGCCTGTAAAACAACCTCTATCTTCAAGAAGTAATTGGTTATTAAAAGGCCTCATATTGAGAGCCCATTGTATTTGTTTTTTAATAAAATAGGAATAAGAATTTTTGCTCTAATATGTAGTACAGTATTTCTGTAAAGGACACCTAGTTGCAGAGTTAGTGTCCTTTTTGGAGTGGTCTCCTCTTACTGGAGAGTTGCTAAATAGTAAAAATTGTAATTTTTATGGAAAAACTGTCCTTTATAGACACAAGGTAATAAGACCAAATCCATTTAAATAAATAGTGTGTGACGTTCAGTACTTTTGTCTGAAGATGGTAACAACGCTGTTGTCACACACTATTTATTTGGTGTTATTACCTTGTGTTTATAATCCAAATTGTGCCTTATCATGTCCTTTATAGAGAGATGTCCTCTAGCGTGAGTGTCCTATTATGGAGGTTCTACTCTAATTTATTATTTTCATCCCCTTTTCTGAGAGTTTGTTGACACCTGGGTGTGCAGGGTCTTCTCCCGTTGGTGCTGACTTTTGAAATCCCCCACCCCATTCCAGACTTCTCCTCCTCTGCCATAATTCAGATGATCTTCCAGTCATTTGGGTTCATGGCCACATCCCGGCCACTACGAGGGGGAGGCCACCTGGTGATGGTGCGAGGTTCCTGCCGCCAGCTGGCCTCAGTGCAGCAAGGGGTGTCCTTGTTGATGAACTACCTGGCCAGCAACGGCATGCTTCCCCCGGTCACCCTACGCACCGAGATTGCCCCCCAGCACCATGCCTTTGTCCTCGGGCCCCTAGGCTGCAATGTCAAGCTGATCATGCGCACTACCGGCTGCTCCATCATGTTCCCCGACCCCAGTGCCCCTCCCTGTGTGATGTACCCAGGCTACCCCACTGCCACTAAATCCACCGTGGCCATCACTGGCAAGTTTGACGCAGTCTACACAGCCTGGCAGCTGCTCATTGGCTACCTCCCCCTGGTGATGATGTTTGACCTGAGGGAGGGCCAAGACATCCCAGAAGGTACCTAACTCGACATTTCTTTTTCAGCTTTTTTCTGGTTTTTGACCCTTGGACCAGTAAAATTTGTAAAAAAAATACCTTGCAATGGCCAGTGTTTTTTTTTTTTTTTTCAACAAAAATTTTACCAAAGTAGACATTAGAGTACTACTAAAATTTATTTAAGGTTAAATCATCAGGCTTCCAGATTCCAACATTTTTCCCGCTCCAATTTTTATAATACTCAGTTTATAATGAACCATGGAAATTTTAAGGGATTTTATCAAAAATTGAGTGGTTGAAGACTCTAGCTGTCATTGTGGCAACGAATTCCAGGACTCGAGACACCTACTGCTGGAATGCCCACTCTTCTTCACCGCTAGACAACAGACAATAAATAATGTTGTAGATCTATATCAATTTGTAAATAGCAGAGAGAATTATTAACTATTTTTGTAGATATATTTATGATTATCCTTCAAACCTGAAAGGTTCAGGTTCCTAATATATATTATTGTTTCTCTTTTTATTTTTGATTACTTTTTCTTGTATAATATGCTTATAACTGTTTGTTTAAAAAATGTAAATCAACACAATTATCCCTAGCCGGGATATCGTGTGTTGAAACAAAATGAGGCTTCCAGAGGGATAAGTTTATTTTTAAAGAATTTAATTCATACCTCTAGCTTTCTGGCATGAAAGCCATTCTACGCGGGAGAAAACATTTGATGCAATAAATCACTAATACGACACAACTTGTAATATAATCATGTTGGCGAGAGACTTATTGTGTTTCTCCTGTAGATGGACTCTCATGTCCCCGAATGCTAGAGATATGAATTGAATTCTTTAAAAAGATAAACTTTATCCCTCTCTGGATGCCTGATGATTTCACCTCAAATACTTCTTCTTTCTTATCTCCACTCAATCATGTTAGGGTATCAAGCTTGTAAAGCTGAGATCATGACTGGGTGAAGTAGAATGCGTCTGCCTTTGTCATTAAGACTGGGAGCACTACTCAGTGGCAGGCCAACTTAGCTCCAAAAGAAATGGCCGCCTCTGACATGAGGAGCAGAGGCATGTGCAGCCGCTCCTAACATGGAGTACAAACGCTGCTCATCCTGTATCCCTGGATTAGGGGCCCTTACAGCAAGCATGTCAAACTCAAATCCTAACACAGGCCAAATAAAAAAGTAATAAGATTATGTGGGCCGCAAAAAAAGAAAACAAGTAATTAAATTTTTATAGTAACATTTATGTAGGTTTATTTTAAAAAAATACTAATAAGAAAAAAGAAAGTAAAGTTAATATTTTCTCCCTGATATTTGGCATCTCTTTTCTGCTACCATCTTTCCTACTTCGGGGGAAATCTTGTTCGCAGTGATTAATTTTAAAACTGACCCAAGGTGAACGTCAGTAATCCTCGATCTGATTGGAGACTTATTTCCTTTCATAAGTGAAAATAACTGCTCGCACCGATAAGTACTTCCAAACATGGACATAATTTCATATGCTAATTTTTGAGTGTTTTCAAATCTGGCTGGCAAATATTTGTAAAATTCAGAAACGCCAACTTCAATGAATTTTGCCTTTAAATCTGAATCGCACTGGATATCTATTACCTCCATTTGCATATGATTAGGTACTGATTCTATATTTATCGAGAAAATCAAAGAAAACTTGCCTTCCAAAGATTTGAAATCAGAAAATCTTGTTTCAAATTCATTTCTAAGACTTAAAATTTTTTCCGCATATTTTTGATACAATGCAGTTTCACCTAAACTTGATTTGTACATGTTGCATGTTGGAAAGTGCATTAAATCTTCCGTTTTCAACTGCTTTTCCCAAAGAACTAGCTTACATTTGAATGCATTAACTTGGTCACACATGTTGGTAATGATCTGATCCTTTCCTTGCAGTTTCAAATTTAAATCCGACAAGTGTTTTGTTATGTCAACCATGAAGGAAAAATATTGCAACCATACTTGATCAGAAAACAGTGATGTCTTGATTCTTGGTTATTAAAAACTGACATATTTCTTCTTTCAAGTCCCAAAATTGTTTGAGAACGTTGAGAACAATTTTTAAAAATTAGGCCACAAATTTTTATTAATTTTTTTTAAATTAAAATATATTGTCTGGTGGGCCGCAAATTTATTCGTTGTGGGCCGCATGAGGCCCCCGGGCCGCAAGTTTGACATGCCTGCCTTACAGGGTACTATCAGCCGGACCAGCTGAGCCCAGGTTTTTTAGCGAGCTTGTTACTGCTCCTCCTCCTCCTTTTTCATCCGTGCTTGGGACTGGCAAAGGCGGAGTTACCTTAAATACTGATAGATTATTTTATTGATTTACTACAAGTTATAGTTTATATATTTTCACCTAAATCCTAAAACTAAGGCATTAACATAAAAATTCCATTGACAGGCTGCTAAACAGACCAGCAGTTGAAATCACTGCTGTTAGAATTTCCAGGAATAAATCTTAGAGGTGATATAACCCCAGTAAATCAACAGCTATCTCTCAATAATTCTATCTTAGAACTTGGAGAACTTTCAGGAAAGAGAGCCTCCTTTCTTCAGGCCAAAAATTGAGACTAGAGATAAAACAATATAAAATAGATCCAACCTAAAACCTGTGTAAAGCCAAATGAAGGCATAGTTAAAAAAGCTATAAATGTAAAACTTCAATTTTAAATTGATTCTGAATATACGAGGGTAAAGGTGAAAAGTTCTCGGCCTGACATCGACTCTGATTTTCAGTTTGAATAAGAAATATTTTATTTTTCTACATAATCTCCCTAGACTTTCTATAAAAATAAAAATCTGTCAAAATATTTGTCACAATTTTAACAGGATTGTGACCTTTATTTTTATAGATCAATATTCTCCTGGGAAAATTTCCATCCCTTGACTTTGGTAATAAACATATTGGTTATTTAATAGGCCGGGACATGTAAAAGTGGTCTGTTGTTGTTGTTTCTTATCCCTTTGTGTAAAGATTACACAAATTTCATGAGTTCATGCTTCTCGAGCTGTTTTATGATAAACAGCGGCCTCTCCCAAAGGTCCTGTTTAGTGCATCTAATGCAAGCCAACACTGTGTTCTGGAGCTGCAAGTGCCAAGCTACATTTTGAAAAGTGGGGTAGATTTTGTTATTTTCTATCCTCAATGACTTGAGATGGCCTGTTCTGTTGTTGTTTCTTATCCCCTTGTGTAAAGATTACATGAATTTCATGAATTCTTACTCCTTGAGCTCTCATTCTCCTTAAAGAAGACAAATAAAAGTTAATTCTTATTCTCCTTAACGTCAGCTATGATAACAGAGGAACATGTCAAAATTCCGAGTCTACTCACTTGTTAGTGAAAAAGTGGTCTAATTACTGTTGGTGGAATTAAAGAAGTTGAAGCAGACTCTCTGGCAAAGGCTGGAGCTCTTGGCCTACCTGAAGTCAGAGAATCTACCACCCAACTAGACGAAAGAGACCTCCTCCGTACCATCAAAACCAAATGTCTGCAGGAATGGAAATCTAATGCTGCACATGACTGGTACAGAGCAGGAGGGACAAGCACTGGTTCTGTCCTCCCAAGAGAACAACAGTCTTTGATTTCCAGACTTAAGTCGGGTCATCTACGGACAATGACTTTCCAGAAGGGTTGCAAGGTTTTCCCACTATGTACTAAGTGTCAACCTGTAACCCCAAGACACATTATTGACTGTATTGACTCGTCCATTGATGAGCTCTACTCTTCCCCGGCAGACACCATCAAAAGTCTCAAGCTTTACAAGCTTGATACCTTATTGTAATTGAGTGGCGATAAGAAAGAAGAAGTTGTTTCTAATAGAACCATTCACCAAAGAATTCACTGTGTTGTTGACAGTGGCTGTTGGCCAGCTGATGGACCAGTACAAAGTCTACATCAGCATCCGACCAAAGAGAAAGGAAAACATCAAGGTAGGCTATTCCATGTGATATAAAGGTTTTATTTATCCCAAGTGTACGTTCAATACACTGGTACAGGATCCTGGTAGGCAATTAGTGCCTGCCTTTTACTGTAAGTACACCACATGTCTACCTACAGAAAGCAGGTCAAATTTACATTTAGAAGATTCTACAACCCCATTTTATGTTGTTATAATCACAGTTAAAACTATAGGACTTAGGGAACTTAGAAATATGATGTTATAGTAAAGTTCCTTTTATAAAAACAGTTTTATGTAAGAGCAAGTGATAAGGCACAATTTGGATTATAAACACAATGTTTTTTTTTTTGCTCATCCCTAGTACACGTGGTACAGGCCATGATAATCATGGTGGGTAGTTAGCGACTGCTTTTTACTGTAAGCGCACCACATGTCTATACATGTGAAAGCAGTTCGACTTTGCACTTACAAATGTGCCAGAGCCCTTTTGGTTACTTGCACTCGCTGGTGGGGTTGGACTTTTTGCAAGAATCGGGGGGCCATTGGAGCATTTTTTTTTTTTTTTTTTTTTTTTTTTTAAACAGAAAAAAGTGTCCAATGCGGGTTCGAACCCGGGTCGTAGTGGTCGTAAACCAAACGGTTTAACCAGCCTTCCATAAACACAATGTAATATGACCAAATCTAAATAAATAAATAGCATGTGGTTTCAACAGCTTCATTATTTATTTATTTGGTCTCATTACCTTGTGTATGTAAGAGCAAGATATACAGCTATATTATTAATGCTGCCATATACAGTAGAACCTTCAGTTTTCATTGCCAAAATGACCACTTTTATTTAATTACTAACTCTCTCCGATAAGAGAAGCCTCTCCTCTATAGGGTACTTTTGTTCTGAATTTAGGTGTCTTTTGCAGAGAGTTTCTACTATAGGTGTCTACTATAAGAGTGAGACCAATATCAGTACTGGTGTATTAAGACACCACAAGATGTTAGTGAACACACACATATGTGCAGAGCTGTAATGCGAGGTGGATGGTGCAGACTGTGATGGTGCGGGGCCCTGAACACTCCTCCAGAGCTCTGTTTGAAGTGCGGCGGCAGCTGCTGGAGCTAGATGACAGCGAGGTGCCCACGTGCTGCGACAGACATGCAGCAGGCAATCCCCTGGCCACCTACCTCTCCCAGATGGCCCTACTGACCTCCAGCCAGCAGCTCCACCCAGGGGGACCAGGGGGCTGGCCCCTGCCCTACCCCCCGCCTGCTGCTAACCCCACTCTGCTCTCCTTGCTGCTGGCCCTCGAGACCCCTCACCCCACCCCCAAGTTTTCTCCCTGGGAGCATGGTGGGCATTCATGACAACTGTTTCAGCTTGACTTCACCTTGCCGCCACCCAGCACTTTGTTAAAAGGCTATGGCAGGATTGTCTACAACAAATTATAGCAATAGGGGTGTCTGCTAGCAGGAGTATTCTCTTACTGGAGGTTCTGCTCTACCAATAAACTTTAAAAGTGATAAAGCACAATTTGGATTATAGATGCAAGAAAATAAGACCCAATCCAAATTAATAGTGTGTGATGTTTCGCCAATAGCATTGTTACCATCGTCAAACAAAAGAATTGTCTTTATTATTTTGCTTGATGATGGTAACAACGCTATTGCAGAAATGCCGCACACTGGTAATTTATTTGAATTGGGTCTTATTTTCTTATATCTATAAACTTTTAAAAGGTTCATAAATTGATTGTTTAAAATACCTAGAAGAGGTACTATTCAATTGGTATAGGCAGTCATTTTCCTGTAGCCTTCTAACAAACACCTCATAATGCTTGTGGTGTCAACAAGGTGTAGTAGCTATGTTACCTATCCCCCCAGTGGTGTGTGCTCCAACACTAATGCTGTATGTTCCAACACTAGTGCTGTATGTGGTCGTCAACACCAGTAGTATGTGTTCCAACACCAGCTGTGTGTGTGGTCAGAGAGCTCCAGCAGCAGTGGGTTCTCCACCCCCAACCTGAGCCCCAGACACAGCCCCCTCCACTTCCACCAGTCAGGTGGGGGGCTCCATTGCCCCCTGCCCTCCGCTGCTACCACATTAAGAGGTAGGCCTTGGGAGAACATCACTTGTGGTTCTAAAGTAACAAGAGTCCAAATTAATGAATTATGGTGGATTAAATATACAAGGTAATATAAGACCAAATAAATAAATAGTGTGTAAAATTTCAGTAACAGCGTTGTTACCAAAATTCTGCACACTATTTAGATTTGGTCTTATCACCTTGTGAATTGAAATTTGGTCTTGTTACTCTGTTTTCAATCTATGATACAAATTATTCCTTAGCACTCACTTTTTAATCTTTTTACATGGGTCAATGCTATTTTTGTTGTTAGTACAAGTAGAGTTTTGATGACTAAATAGACAACTCCAAGTTGATGTGTTAGTGACCATTACTCATATCTAGTAATCTTCTGGTAGCTTTGACTCACCCAGCTCATTGGAGGATTTCCCTTCTTTATGAAAAACCTAAACCAAGGCACATGAGGACCACCAGTCTCAAATGTGTCTCAACCATGGTTATAACAACCTAAAATCCTGGTCCCAAGTGATAGCAAGGTTCCACTGTGCTGTGGTTGATGGACCTCAGCAAGGGTCCCTCTCCAGGGATACGAAGGAGCTGTCTGTACTCATGTTAGTCGGCAGCAAAGGTTTCCATGTTAGGAACGGCCTCAAAATATAGGCAAAGTCAGACTTTCACCAAAGTGTGCCATGGTGCAATGATCAACGAAAGCTGCACCCCTATACCCCATTCCATGAGATCAGATGTTGATTTGCATGTTGCATCGCCTGTTGTACAGAATAAACAGGGACGCATTCAGGACTTAGGTAGAGGGTTCTGTCCGATAAGTATAATACAGTCTCCACAAACTTCAAACCTTTCAGCTTCCAAACAATTGAGCATTTTGCAGTGCAATATAAATGGAATGTGCTCAACAGCAACAAAATAAAATTATAAGAAATAATGGAAATAGCTGACAAACACGAGGTACAAATTATAGCCCTACAGGAAACCAAATTAAATGAAAAATACAAACTGAAATATAAAAACTACAATATCCTCAGAAAAGATAGAAATAAAGAAGGGGGTCGCCTATCATTTCTAATCAAAAATTTGTACTATGAGGACATAGCCATTAATATTCCAAATACATCAAACCTCAAAGCCCAAGGTATCAAAGTCTACCTCAACAATCAGTATTGTTACCAGACAAAAGACTGAATGACAGTCTGAAAATGGTAACAATGCTGTAACCAAAACGTTGCATACTATTTATTTGGATTTGGTATTGTACATTGTAGTTCCCATGGAATGGGATGTAGGGGTGCAGCTTTCGTTGATCATGGCATCATGATCCAGGCACACTTTGGTGAAAGTCTGACTTTGCCTGTAGTTGCCTGAAGGCAATGAAGCTGCTGATACGCTAGTGAAAAAAGGCACAAAAAAACCCTTGCCACAGAAAAATAAACTTACTTTTAAAGAAATAGAAACGGTAGCCAAAACAAAAATATACAAGAACTGGAGTGAACCCAGGAGAAGCTCTGAACATCAGAAATAGACAGCATCAAACAACACTAACAAGATTTAGAACAGGCCATCTCAAGCCATTGAAGATAGAAAATAATAACAAAATCTACCCCACTTGCCCAAAATGTAGCTTGGCATCTGCAGCTCAAGAGCACATTTTGGCTTGTATTAGATGCACTAAACAGGACCTTTGGGAGAGGCCATTGCTCATCATAAAATAGCTCGAGGAGCATGAACTCATGGAATTTGTGTAATCTTTACACAAGGGGATAAGAAACAACAACATTGTAGTTCGAATGTATAATCCAAATTGTGCCTTATATCACAGACAAGATGGTGTGTCACATGGAAGTATGTGTGTCAGCAGAAGGAGGTGGGGTCAACTTCAGACCCCAGTGGCCACCGGAGCCTGCTGATGACAAGTTCCTCTCAGATATCCCGGGATCAAGGAATCTCCTGACTTCTAATTTCAAGTAAGTCTCAACAGCTGTTGGTCTCTTTGTACTTTAATATTGGGGTGGACACTCTTCACATATCTACCACATTACAGTAGAACCTCCCTCTAAAGGACACCTAATTGCAGAGCTAAACTGTCCTTTAGGGATAGGTGTCCTCTTACCGGAGAGTTGCTAAATACAGTAGAACCTCCCTGTAAAGGACAACACCTAATTGCAGAGCTAAACTGTCCTTTAGGGAGAGGTGTCCTCTTACCGGAGAGTTGCTAAATACAGTAGAACCTCCCTGTAAAGGACACCTAATTGCAGAGCTAAACTGTCCTTTAGGGATAGGTGTCCTCTTACCGGAAAGTTGCTAAATACAGTAGAACCTCCCTGTAAAGGACAACACCTAATTGCAGAGCTAAACTGTCCTTTAGGAAGAGGTGTCCTCTTACCGGAGAGTTGCTAAATACAGTAGAACCTCCCTGTAAAGGACAACACCTAATTGCAGAGCTAAACTGTCCTTTAGGAAGAGGTGTCCTCTTACCTGAGATATGCTAAATACAGTAGAACCTCCCTGTAAAGGACACCTAATTGCAGAGCCAAACTGTCCTTTAGGGAGAGGTGTCCTCTTACCGGAGAGTTGCTAAATATAGTAGAACCTCCCTGTAAAGGACACTTAATTGCAGAGCCAAACTGTCCTTTAGGGAGAGGTGTCCTCTTACCGGAGAGTTGCTAAATACAGTAGAACCTCCCTGTAAAGGACACTTAATTGCAGAGCTAAACTGTCCTTTAGGGAGAGGTGTCCTCTTACCGGAGAGTTGCTAAATACAGTAGAACCTCCCTGTAAAGGACACTTAATTGCAGAGCTAAACTGTCCTTTAGGGAGAGGTGTCCTCTTACCAAAGAGTTGCTAAATAGTAAAAATGGTAATTTTGACAATGAAAACTGTCCTTTATAGAGAGGTGTCCGCTAAAGGGAGGTTCTACTGTATTGGCTCATCCATTTGTGAGGTCTACTCATCCCCAGCAGACTCTATCAACAAGCTTTACATGCTTGATACCCTGATATGATTGAATGGAGATGAGAAAGAAGAAAAGACACTACTTCTTGGAGAGGCTGCTGCTCATCATTAAACAGCTGGAGGAGCAAGGACTCATGGAATTAGTGTAATCTTTGCACAAGGGGATAAGAAACAACACCCTGAACATTTGGACATAACAGTTCATAGATGCTAATTAAATGATAAGAAGAATTTATCATCAAAAAGGGCATCTTTCCACCAGGTTTTTTTTTCTATTATCCAAATTGATACAGTCTTAATGTATGGAAATAAGATTTAGATCGATTGATTTAGAGAATTTTCTTAAAAGTTATCCTTATTTAGATGTTATATTTTTTTTCTGTGTGGAGATGACTTTAAAAAATTATATAGTCTAAAATTTTTGAAAAGTTAAAAGTTAGCCAAGCTGTAAGTATTGTGAACCAAAAGTTCTCATTGGGTTCACTATAGCAAGAATATACTGTACATATTGATGAGACAGAGGCAGGGATGTTGGTCTCATAGGTTTGTTTATTATGGGGAGTGTTTCATCTTGATGGGCCATGGTCACTAGGGGCTGGTCCATTGGGGTCTTTGGCCTGGTTGTAGAGGGTGTTGTTACTGTAGCATGACATGTTTTATAATTTTCTGTCAAGGTGCATTCTAATCGAGGGCAAAAGTTAACTGGCTTGTTTGTTATCTCTAACTGCAGTGAAAACTGTGGTCAACGGTCAAATATAATTCTAACAGTGTAGTGCCATTTCTTTCTCTCTGATATAACTAAATTAAGTTTCTAATTTTTGTAATTGTCCTCGGTACACATGGTACAGGCAGCCATGATAATCATGGTATGTAAGAGACTACTTTTACTCTAAGTAAACATGACTATACATGTAGAAAGCAGTTTTTCACTTAAATATGCCAGAGCCCCATTTGGTTACTTGCATTTGCTGGTAGGGTTAGACTTTTACAAGAATCTGGGCGATTGGAGTATTTAATTAGAAAGTGCCGAATGTGAGATTTGATCCTGGGTCGTAGTGGTCAAAAACCAACAGTTTAGACCACTTGTTCACTGATCCCCTTCTATTCCTAGTTCTAATTTAATAGATAACAATGATTTCAGGTCACACGTGCACCATCCTGTCAGCTCCTTGCTGTCACACAACAATAAATATAAACAAACTAATGAAGACATTTCTATAGATCTTAGACTATACAAGGTGGGGTGGTGCAGGGACAGCGCCAGTCTAGGCTACGGCAGCATGACAGACTTGAATGACTTCCCCGAGTCCTCCATCAAACCTCCCACCATCCTGGACTACGATGACAAGAAAATCCTGGCCACCAAAGGTAACAATTATTATTATTATTGAAGACTCTGTGAGGTATGGTTCCAAACTTGTAGTAATCCATTTCAAGTTGAGACATAAAGAAATAACAGGTAATAGTATCAAATCCAAATAAATGGTGTGTGACATTTCGGTAACAGCGTTGGTCCTGGAATGTCACACATTTATTTGGATTTGGCCTTATTTACCTTGAGTTTATTTTATTGGACTGTGTGTACTTCTAAGTGGAACCTTGTTATAACAACTACTTGGTTATAACATCAGAATGTCCCTAAGGTAGCAACACACCAAATAAACTGATGTTTTGATAACAGCACTGTCACAATCTACAGACAAAAGTACTCAATGAGAATGTTCTTCTAAACTATCATCTGTATATATTCAGAAGATCCTTCCCTATAAAGAGGTTCTGTGGTGCAGCCATGCAGAAGCCAATAGGCTCAGAAGCCCGCAGTCCCACAGGAGTGTGGTCAGGCTGTGGGTTCTCGCGGTCACTACCAGAGGCAGGCTGGGGGAGAGAGTGGGCCGGAGGTGGCAGCCACCAGGGGGTCTTCGGCCTCAGCAACCAGTTTGAGGGGATCCTGGGCCGACCTGCCCTGGGAGAACAGCCGGACCTGCCGCAAGCCCTGGCCCGTGCCGGCCTGGCCAAGTACATTGACGCCTTCCTCAATGCCGACGTTGATTTGGACACCTTCCTCACCATGACAGACTCAGACTTCCAGGGCATCAACATTCCTTTTGGTGCTCGTCGCAAGATGATGCTCCTCCAGCATGGTGAGTGCAACTTCTGTTGTTGAGGGGCTGACATCAGCATTGGTTTCTCCTCAACCAGCCATAGGTTGGCAGTATTCCTGTCCTCTCAGAGCTTCCTTTCTATGGCTAGTCTTTTGATGGTAGCATAGGGTGTTCTCCCAAAATTGTTCAAGAATTTCTGAATATTGGTAAATATTTATGTTAATAATTCAGGTCATATTATATGAGAGCTGAAGAAAATTAATTCCAAAGTGAATATTGATGCTAAGCCATCACTTGAAGATCCATATTAAAAGGGAGGGAAAAAAATTAAATATTGATAAACAATATTTTTTTAAAACTAAAATTACATTTTAATTGAATTAACACTTTATATATGTTAAGACAATCTCTCTATTTGCTATAGGAGTAGAAACACAAGTTGAGGACACAAGGTAATAAGACCAAATCCAAATAAATTGTGTGTGACGTTTCGGTAACAGCGTTGTTACCATCTTCAGACAAAAGTATTGAATGGGGGTGAAGATGGTAACAACACTGTTACTGAAACGTCACACACTATTTATTTATTTGGATTTTGTCTTATTACCTTGTGTTTATAATCCAAATTGTGCCTTATCAAGTTGAGGAGAGGAGCTTCTTCCAGACTTTAGTTTCTTCTATAACTTTATATACATATGTATACTTTGGGAGTAACACTGGCGGAACATTAAACTTGGTTTTATAGCTTGGCCATACAAACCTAGGAATGAACAAGATGGTCATTAGCCCATTTTGACACAATCTGTGTTGCTTCCCTTGTACCAAAGAATACACAATAAAAGTGCTGTGCAGAGTTATGTTCCAAGAAGACCTTCCAAGCTGCCCCCGGGGCGGAACGTAGGAAGCTACTGACAGAAGACAACCAACTACGCTGGTGACAACTTCGAATCTCTCTTCTTTCTTTACCTCGTGAAACCTCGTTTTTTTATTTAACTGCTGCTGCTGCTGCCTTCATTTATTTGTTTTACTTTTTATACACCTTTCTTCACACTACTAACTTACTGGTTTATTGTATACCTTCCTATGGTTTCCCTATATATATAGTTTGGAGAGGAGGGAATAATGGTTTTTTATATAGAAATACTAGGTCAATATGTTTTTAATATTATAAGGTTATATATATATATATATATATTTTAAAAGAGAAGAAAGATTATTAAAAAAAAAGAAGGTAGTGTTTATACTTCCTCATGTTGACTTGGGCTCTCAGTTCTGCCCAGAAGTTGAATGTGTGTGCCTTAGATAAAACACTCGTTAATTGCCACCACATCAAGGTTTGTTTGTTTGTTTGTTTTTCCTTATCAACCAAAGAAATCATGTATAAACAATGATTATTGCTACTCAATAAGTATGTCACACGTAGATGTTGCAATTTGATAGCAGAGTTCCTACATTGGTTGATTTGTAAGTATAAGAAACCCTATTTGTAATTTATGTTTTTTTTTCTTACAAGTATTATTTCTGTTTGGCAGCAAATGCAATTGTATAAATGTTTTTTTTTTTTTCTTCATGTGCCAACGTTTTATAAAACTTTTTTTTTTTTTTTTTTGAGAACTAGTCTGCTTGCAATATATTTTTGATACCTTGCTGTTTTTATTGCAATAAAGGATTTTTATAATGCATGGAAACTTTGCGAGTCTTGCTTCTTTATATGTTCCCCATACATATTCCAGAGTTAGTATCTTTGATTGGTATTTGAAACCAAACTGGGGTAGTAAGATTTTTATCTCAAGGTCACATGGTATGAACTAAACACAAGGTAATAAGACCAAATAAATAAATAGTGTGTGACATTTCGGTAACAGCATTGTTACCATCTTCAGACAAAAGTACTGAATTTTGTCCTTTTGTTTTTGCTGTTGCCAAAACATCGCACACTATTTATTTGAATTTGGTCTTATTACCTTGTGTTTATAATCCAAATTGTGTCTTATCATGGTATGATAATCATAGTGATAGTAAATGCATGGTTATAGATTAAAACTACAGGATTTTATATACTAGAATTACAAAGTAATAAGACCAAATAGTGTGTGATGTTTCAGTAACAGCATTTAGTATCACCAGATCTTATTATACAGATCCCATTCATATTACTGTGAAAAATAAACACTTGGGCCAGTTAAGTTTTTGAAGTGTCGTCACAGTAATATGAATGCAGGCCAGGCAAACTCTATCTACAAGGTACCATTCAGTCATTTGTCTGATGATGGTAACAATGCTGTTACAGAAATGTACTATTTATTTGTAGTTGCATTTTATTCTAAGCTCCCCCACATTTCTATACCTGTAGAAATAATAAATAAAAGAAAAATAAGATCTAATTTTGGATTAGGTCTTATTTTCTTTTATTATAATCTATAATCCAAATTGTGCTTTATTGTACCTGTATAAAGTGATTCGACTTACAAAGAGGTAAAGACAAAAGAACCAGGAGAATTTTTGAGTTCTAATTTCTCAGCACAGTGATTATACAGCAGAACTGGCCATCTGAAACCTTTAATATTTGAGGAAGGAGTGAGAAAACTCTGCATCACAAGCCCAGCATTCTATACTGCAGAGGATCAAACAAGAAGCTCTTCCTTAACCATAAAGAAATCTTGAGAAAGCGAAATATGCACTCTCCAAGAACTGGTTTGAAACAAGTCCACCACCACTTACAAATACAGTACACCTAGTGTTCTAACCTAAAGGACACCTAATTACAGCGCCAAAGTGTCCTTTAGGGAGAGGTGTCCTCTTTCTGGAGAGTTACTAAATAGTAAAAATGGTAATTTTGGGAAATAAAAACTGTCCTTTGTGGAGAGGTGTCCACTAAAGGGAGGTTCTACTGTACCTATTTTCCTTCACTGGTGAGTTTGGATTAGTGCTAGAATTGTGTGTTTTGTTTGACTAAATATTTAACCTCTGAGCAATCAATCGTTCCCTGCCACTTTTTGACTTATAAATCTTAATTTTTGCAATGGCTCAAATATAGTGTGAAATCAGAGAGAAGAAACCAAAGTCTAGAGGGTTTGAAAAGAAAAAGCTCCAAGAACTAGATAATGTGGGTCCAAATAAGAAAACTTCCATTGATAAATGGGCTGACAGCCTTTGGGAGAATGATAAGGAAGAAGATGTGCTGGACAGACACAAAATGGATAGATTGAGTTGGGAAGAGACCTCAATGAGGAAAGTCTATAGCGCTACCATGGCAAGAAACAATGAAGGTGCACACTATAGAAGTTCCCAATGATACGGAAATGGCAACAGTGGCTCCAGGATGTATACAAGGAAGAAATCATCAAAAAAAGTCTTCTTCTTTTTTTTTATTTCCACTCAATCATATTAGGATATCAAGTTGTGACCCTTAATGGTGTCTGTTTGACAACCATCATGACTGGGTGAAGTAGAATGCGTCTGCCTTTGTCATTAAGACTGGGAGCACTACTCAGTGGCAGGCCAACTTAGCTCTAAAATAAATGGCCGCCTCTGACATGAGGAACAGACTACTGCAGTACAAACGCTGCTCATCCTGTATCCCTGGATTAGGAGCCCTTACAGGGTACTATCAGCCAGGCCAGCTGAACCCAGGTTTTTTAGCGAGCTTGTTACTGCTCCCCCTCCTCAAAAAAAGTGAACTATGGTTGCATCATATGGAGAACCATTGTCCTATGATATGCAGTCTACTCAAAAAGAAGAGCCAATGGCATCTGCCCTGAAAGAGTGGAAAGAAGGCCAGAGTTGGAACGTGGTGCAACATATAAAGCGTGACGCTGATCTTAGGAGTTACATTTTAAAAGGGATAACAAGACTCATCTGGACGGAGACCTTCAGGAGCTTAAATGTCCTCCAGAAGAATGGAGAGGAGGTTTGCCCTGTTTGGGACAAACAGGTGTAGGAAGGGGGTGCAGTGTTACAGCAATGTCCAATTGAAATCTCCAGCAACAGGGACCATAGGAGTACACATCTGTAAGCAGGAGGGGGCAGTGCATAATGGATGGAGCCATGAGTCTCATCATCTTCAAGTTCAGCCCGTCAGTTAAGTCTTGCTTCTCCTTATTGACGGCTGTTGGATGATCCTTGCTGTATATTACTCTTGTTCTCCATAATGCACAAAATAAAAAAAAGTCAAGAGATTCTTATTGATTCTACGTGCTCATTTGACCATCCTTAACATAACTTGAAAACAAAAATAATCCCAATATTAATAATTACATTTATTATACAAGTTCCATCTGGGTTCATAATAGCAAGTTTTCAGTGAAATAATTATTAAAACCACCATATATTGTTGTCCAAAAAACTAGTCACTTTCACTAGTGTCAACCTGGCAGCCTCAACAATGATAGATTAGTAAGTATCAACTTGGCAGCCCCAACAATAGCAAATTAACAATTTACACCCATGTAGCCCCAACAATGATAGATTAACAAATATCAACCTGGTAGCCCAACAATGGCAGATTAACAATTTACACCCATGCAGCTCCAACAATGATAAAATTAACAAATATCAACTTGGCAGCCCAACAATGGCAGATTAACAATTTACACCCATGCAGCCCCAACAATGATAGATTAACAAATATCAACCTGGTAGCCCAACAATGGCAGATTAACAATCTACACCCATGCAGCTCCAACAATGATAAGATTAGCAAGTATCAACTTGACAGCCCCAACAATGGCAGATTGACAATTATCAACCTGGCAGCCCCAATGATGATATTAACAATTTTCAGCCTTGCAACCACAACAATGACAGATCAACACCATTGTCATCCATAGAGCAACAAATAATGAGTAACTCACAATTGTCATCCTGCCAACCCCAACAATGGTAGATTGTCATCCTTGCAATTGTGCAAACCCTCAGAATAACAATTGTTATCCAGACAATAATGACAGATTAAAAGAATTGTTATACTGGCAACCCTCTTACAATAGCAGTTTAACTATTATTGTCTTCTCCTGGTAAATCCAACAATGACAGATCAACACAATTGTCCTACTGACAAAGCCAAACAATGTCAGGTTAACACGAGTGTCATCCTAGTTGATCTATGCCTGGCTCATCAGTGGTAAACCTTCCCAGTGGTTTTGCCAGTTAATCTACCATACTGCTGTAATATTGTATTTTTGTATTGGGTTCACCACTGATGAGCCAGGCCCTTCCATTATTTTATCATTGCAGTAAGGGGCAGTAAAAAATGCTTAATTTTAAAAAGAATCATACGCGTCTAAAATAGTTTCAATTATAACAGATAGGGACAAACTTCAGAATGATGCAGCAATTTATTTAAGGCAAGAACAAACTATGAATGATAAACAAAAGATAAGCAATGAGGGAAGTTTACAGAGTAGCAAAATATAAACATAAAAAATGATACTCTGTTAATAAAATAATAAATACTTTGCTACAATATATATATAAAATGAAAGGAATTAAAAGCACGAATGTTTCTTTTATACATAATACAAACTTCTACTGCCCTTACTGCGATTAAAAAATATATTGGGAGGGCTTGGCTCATCGATTAAATTGGCGAAACCGCTGGGAGGGTTCACTACTGATGAGCCAAGCCCTCCCAATATATTTTTTCATTGCAGTAAGGGCAGTAGAAATTTGTATTATGTATAAAATAAACATTCGTGCTTTTAATTCCTTTCATTTTATATATATAGATGGCGCGTTATTGCTTTGTGATAATTTATGTCTAACTGACCTTGTCTTTATTGTTTGCGGAAGAGTATTGCTCGATGCAAATATTTGAATGTAATTCTACTGTCCTATAAGCTTATTTCCATAGTTTTCTTGAAAACCATTTCTGAGATTCCATCCTTCAGTGCTGCATATATAAGCAGAATCGTCCAATATAGTATTAGAGCTCTGAGAAGCGGTCTGGTGGATTAAATTGGCGAAACCGCTGGGAGGGTTCACCACTGATGAGCCAAGCCCTCCCAATATATTTTTTCATTGCAGTAAGGGCAGTAGAAATTTGTATTATGTATATAAGAAACATTCATGCTTTTAATTCCTTTAATTTTATATATATATAGATGGCGCGTTATTGCTTTGTGATAATATATATATATTAAAAATAAAGAAGGCATATCCTGACCACAAGCAGATAGCAGAGTGCCATCTAGTGGAGCAAAAATAAACTAACGTTTATTTAGCTTGCTCCGTGATATTTGGCCAACCCAATTTCTTGATAAATAAAGAAAAGCCATCCACGAACGTGTTTCACGCTGTTGGCGCTTGTCAGCGTGGAGTAGGCTGCATCACTGCGACCAAAAAGACTTTTATATAATTATGATTAATATCTAATGGTGTTTATTATATTATTCATAGAGCTTGGCACCTGCAGCTCCAGAACACATTTTGGCTTGTATTAGATGTACTAAACAGGACCTTTGGGAGAGGCCGCTGCTTATCATTAAACAGCTTGAGGAGCATCCTGCTGAATTGGTGTAATCTTTACACAAGGGGATAAGAAACAAAAACATCATTATTCATTTCATGTACTCCTGTAGAAGGGCAGAGATACCTGAAAGTTTGAGATTACATGAATAAAATGTAAAGAAACCCATCTCCAGAAGTCTGTTGTAATATTTTATACCCAGGAGATTCAAATCAAGTAAACTGTATTTTATCAAATATTGCCTAACGAATATTATATATTATGAAGTATAATAAACAATGTTAAAGATTAGTTTTAATTATTAATCAAGATTGTGTGTGAATATGTGAGAAAGATGTAATATCGTTGTTGTTTTCTTGGCCGACTGTTTTACATATGGTGTTATCTTAAAATTGCTTGTTTTGAATATTTTTTTAGATTGAGTTGAATGAATTGCTGAATTTTTTTTGTATTTATATATAAATAAAATTAACTCTGTTGATTTTTTTTTGTATTTAATCGATAACAGCGAAGTTACGCATGTTAAAGTTAGGAAAAATATTTTGATGTTAAGCAAAACCTGCTCCATCTCGTTTTACATAAATGTTGAAAATTTGGTCGAAATTGATGCATTGTAACGAAAGTTTTTAGTGAACAACACTAATGAAATTTGCATTTTATTAATATAGATTAACTCTACAGATCTTACTGCAATTATCAAAATTATTATTAGATAAGCCAATCATAAGTTTTATCATTGCGGTGTGTGTAAGAGATCTGTGCAGATATATTTAATAAATAAATATATAAGATATACACATTGCCAAAAAAAAAAAGTTATCATTACAAAATTTCACACCTAAATTGATAAAATTAGAAATCCAAAATACCTAGGTGTAATATTTGAATGTAATTCTACTGTCCTATACGCTTATGTCCATAGTTTTCTTGAAAACCATTTCTGAGATTCCATCCTTCAGTGCTGCATATATAAGCAGAATCGTCCAATACAGTATTAGAGCTCTGAGAAGCAGTCTGGTGGATTAAATTGGCGAAACCGCTGGGAGGGTTCACCACTTGATGAGGAATTGCGATTTACAGAACACGTAATTAGCACCTCAAATAGAGCTACCAGAAAACTAAACATTCTGAGAAGGCTATGTGGAACAAATTGGGGAGCAAAACCCAAAATTCTCAGAACAACATATACATATATTTTTTCATCGCAGTAAGGACAGTAAAAGTTTGTATTATGTATAAAAGAAACATTCGTGCTTTTGAATCCTCTCATTTGATATGTATAGATGGCGCGTTATTGCTTTGTGTTAATTTAAGCCTAACTGGCCTTGTCTTTATTGTTTGCGGAAGAGCATTGCTCGATGCAAATATTTGAATGTAATTCTACTGTCCTATAAGCTTATGTCCATAGCTTTCTTGAAAACCATTTCTGAGATTCCACCCTTCAGTGCTGCGTATATAAGCAGAATCGTCCAATATAGTATTAGAGCTCTGAGAAGCGGTCTGGTGGATTAAATTGGTGAAACCGCTGCGAGGGTTCACCACTGATGAGCCAAGCCCTCCCAATATATTTTTTAATCGCAGTAAGGGCAGTAGAAGTTTGTATTATGTATAAAAGAAACATTTGTGCTTTTAAATCCTTTCATTTTATATATACCACCTTAATAAGGCCAATAATGGAATATGCAACACTCGTCTGGGCTCCCTCAAGCTCATCACTAAAAAGAAGACTAGACAGTGTTCAAGCAAAAGCGGCCAAAATAATCACTGGTGCTGTTTCATCCACCAACAATGAGAAAATTCAGAGAGAATGTGGTCTAGACCTACTCGAAAGCAGAAGACAATTAAAAACAATAAAATTCACCAATTGCTTAAAAAGTAAAGAAACCGAACACATATCCCATAGAACCTATTTAAACTGGACACAAAAAGAAAGACTTAAAAGATCTTCAACACTTCAGTACGACAACAATATTAGAAAGGACATAAACATGAAACATAAAGACTTTCAAATTCAAGAACCAACATTTCCTACCTCATTGCCATCAATTGTAATCATCAATCTCAACCTGAACAAACCCTGCAATAAAAAAGAGAACAAAAACATACTTAAAAAGAAAGAACTTGACACAATTGGTTTATGCGATCAGAGAAATTATTTAACAGCATACACAGATGGATCATCAGACCTTACCCTGAGTAATGGAGGGGTCGGAATTAACATAATACTCCAAGATGGAACACACATCAAAATCAAAGAAGGAGCAGGAAAGATTTCGTCAAACTTCACTTGTGAAATGACAGCTATCTGGAAGCCCTTGATGTATGCCTGAACCAACCTTCCCTGCATCAACCAGAAGGAATCGTAATATACAGCGACTCCAGATCCGCTCTAGAAGCAATTCAGAAGGGCAATACTAGAATCACGCAGAAAATACACTCATTACTTACCCAACTGGAACCATTGGAGAAGAACTGCATTCTACAATGGATTCCTGCCCATGTTGGGATCGGGGGTAATAAAATGGCAGATGAATTGGCAAAGGAAGTCAGAAATTTGAGCCAAAGGAAAGAACAAATGTCAGTATTAGACGCTGATGCTTTGGCAAAATACAAGATAATCAAACAAAAAATAAGGAAAGATCAAATATGTGAAATAAACTCTGAGAGAATAATTACAAAAACAATAAGACTCAGAATGAAACACTATAAAGGAATGATAATACATCCAGATGGCACAAGAACCTACAGGACATGCAACAATTGTCCTGGTGTGGAACTAACACCTACTGACATATTCTCATGTCCAGCAATGGCCGCAGCCTTGCAGAAAATTGACATAGACCCAGAGCAGCAGCTTTATACACCCAAGATAGAGAACAGTGCGACTGCTGTGATAGAGATGTATGGAGACATCTGAGGCTCTTCATTGGACACGACAACAACAATAATAGTAAAACAGTATACACTATAATAGTAAAACAGTATACACTCCCAAGATAGAGAACATTGCAACTGCTGTGATAGAGATGCATGGAGACATCTGAGGATCTTCGTTGGACACAACAACAACAACACCTAAATGCAGAGCAAAAATGTCCTTTAGAGAGAGGTGTCCTCTTACTGGAAAGTTTCTTATTAGTAAAAATGGAAATTTTGGTGATGGAAATTGTCCTTTGTAGAGAGTTGTCCTCTAGCGGGAGTGTCCTCTCATGGAGGTAGTTCTACTGTATTGGTGATGGAAATTGTCCTTTGTAGAGAGTTGTCCTCTAGCGGGAGTGTCCTCTCATGGAGGTAGTTCTACTGTATTGGTGATGGAAATTGTCCTTTGTAGAGAGTTGTCCTCTAGCGGGAGTGTCCTCTCATGGAGGTAGTTCTACTGTATTGGTGATGGAAATTGTCCTTTGTAGAGAGTTGTCCTCTAGCGGGAGTGTCCTCTCATGGAGGTAGTTCTACTGTATTGGTGATGGAAATTGTCCTTTGTTGAGTTGTCCTCTAGCGGGAGTGTCCTCTCATGGAGGTAGTTCTACTGTATTGGTGATGGAAATTGTCCTTTGTAGAGAGTTGTCCTCTAGCGGGATTGTCCTCTCATGGAGGTAGTTCTACTGTATTGGTGATGGAAATTGTCCTTTGTAGAGAGTTGTCCTCTAGCGGGAGTGTCCTCTCATGGAGGTAGTTCTACTGTATTGGTGATGGAAATTGTCCTTTGTAGAGAGTTGTCCTCTAGCGGGAGTGTCCTCTCATGGAGGTAGTTCTACTGTATTGGTGATGGAAATTGTCCTTTGTAGAGAGTTTTCCTCTAGCGGGAGTGTCCTCTCATGGAGGTAGTTCTACTGTATTGGTGATGGAAATTGTCCTTTGTTGAGAGTTTTCCTCTAGCGGGAGTGTCCTCTCATGGAGGTAGTTCTACTGTATTGGTGATGGAAATTGTCCTTTGTAGAGAGTTTTCCTCTAGCGGGAGTGTCCTCTCATGGAGGTAGTTCTACTGTATTGGTGATGGAAATTGTCCTTTGTAGAGAGTTTTCCTCTAGCGGGAGTGTCCTCTCATGGAGGTAGTTCTACTGTATTGGTGATGGAAACTGTCCTTTGTTGAGTTGTCCTCTAGCGGGAGTGTCCTCTCATGGAGGTAGTTCTACTGTATTGGTGATGGAAATTGTCCTTTGTAGAGAGTTTTCCTCTAGCGGGAGTGTCCTCTCATGGAGGTAGTTCTACTGTATTGGTGATGGAAATTGTCCTTTGTTGAGTTGTCCTCTAGCGGGAGTGTCCTCTCATGGAGGTAGTTCTACTGTATTGGTGATGGAAATTGTCCTTTGTAGAGAGTTGTCCTCTAGCGGGAGTGTCCTCTCATGGAGGTAGTTCTACTGTATTGGTGATGGAAATTGTCCTTTGTAGAGAGTTGTCCTCTAGCGGGAGTGTCCTCTCATGGAGGTAGTTCTACTGTATTGGTGATGGAAATTGTCCTTTGTAGAGAGTTGTCCTCTAGCGGGAGTGTCCTCTCATGGAGGTAGTTCTACTGTATTGGTGATGGAAATTGTCCTTTGTTGAGTTGTCCTCTAGCGGGAGTGTCCTCTCATGGAGGTTCTACTGTATTGGTGATAGAAACTGTCCTTTGTTGAGTTGTCCTCTAGCAAGAGTGACCTCACTGATAGTAGCTTACTTAACCTAAAACTAGACTGTCTGGCAGTGGAATAAGTGGAATAAAGATCCTTGAAAAAATCTCCATTTCCCACCGTAGACACCTTTCAGCTTATAAATCAGAACTCTACAATAGATACAACAAGATACAAGCAATATAATAATCTACTCTGACTCAAAAGCAGCCATTTACACCTTTCAAACTTGTTTCTCCAGCCAAGAACCTCTTCTCAAGAGCTTTGCTAAATCTGTAAACCGGCTTGAAAATAGATCAGCTGGAATGCACCCTGAATAGGATTTCTGTTCAAAAACAGACATCCATAAAGAACTTCTTTAAAAGATCTTCATGATCCTTTTTAGATATAATATTTTTAAAATTTTATTTTTTATTTCCTCCATATTTATTTACTTTCAACTGCTATTATTATTAGATTAAAATTTTATTTGTAATTATTTATGTTTTTGAAAATATGTATTAATGAAATTATATACAGTAGAACCTCCATGAGAGGACACTCGCACTAGAAGACACCTCTCTACAAAGGACAATTTTCATTTGCAAAATTACCAGTTACTCCGCCTTTGCCGGTCCCAAGTTCGGATAAAAAAGGAGGAGGGGGAGCAGTAACAAGCTCACTAAAAAACCTGGGCTCAGCTGGCCCGGCTGATAGTACCCTGTAAGGGCTCCTAATCCAGGGATACAGGATGAGCAGCGTTTGTACTCCATGTTAGGAGCTGCTGCACATGGTGTCTGTTCCTCATGTCAGAGGCGGCCATTTCTTTTGGAGCTAAGTCGGCCTGCCACTGAGTAATGCTCCCAGTCTTAATGACAAAGGCAGACACATTCTACTTCACCCAGTGTGGAGATAAGAAAGAAGAAGTTTTACTATTTTAGCAACTCTCCGGTAAGAGGACACCTCTCCCTAAAGGACACTTTGGCTCTGTAATTAGGTGTTGTCCTTTACAGAAAAGTTCTACTGTATATAAATAAAAGTAGAATGGTTTCACAATTAATATCATTAATTTATATTACAAAGCTAAAAAAATATTATTTTAGTGAGTTAGCTCATCATCTAACTAACTTCAACACTTCCTTCTTTCTTATCTCCACACTGGGTGAAGTAGAATGTGTCTGCCTTTATCATTAAGACTGGAATTACTACTCAGTGGCAAGCCGACTTAGCTCCAAAATAAATGGCCGCCTCTGACATGAGAAACAGACGCCATGTGTAGCCGCTCCTAACATGGAGTACAAACGCTGCTCATCCTGTATCCCTGGAGTCCTTACAGGGTACTATCAGCCGGGCCAGCTGAGCCCAGGTTTTTTAGTGAGCTTGTTACTGCTCCCCCTCCTCCTTTTCCATCCGGGCTTGGGACCGGCATGGGCGGAGTTGAACACTTCCTTTAATTCAACCGAAAGCTTTGATCCCTTGGGGTTTTGAATTAAAGACGTTTGACTGTATTTGACATTTCAGTAACCTCTGTAGCCTTTTTCAATATGGAAGCTTTAAGCAAAGTTTGTTTTTTTTTGTCAATCTATTATATATCTAAAGGTAGACAACTTCACTTGAAGCTTTCTACCTTTCAAAAGAGTGACACTGATACATTGGTTAATGAATATTTTGAGGATAGAAGTTGATATCTTGAATTTATCCAACCTACAATATTGGTACATACTAGTGTATTGTAACACTCTGTATCTCAGTACAACCTTGGGAATAAGCCAACAATAAGGGAACACTAAAGGTATGGGGTTACCCCATGAGGTTTGGCCAGATCTGACCTATGACGTCAAAATGACGTCGCGATGTAAACAAAGGTTACGACTGGGTCATTGTTTTTTTTTTTTTTTAACACGATTTAATTATTGATATTCTAAATACCTGCGATTAATTAATAGTTTCAATATATATATATATATATTTTTTTTCTAAATGGCCTGCTAATTTTAAATAGATTTTTTTTTTTAAATATTTGGCGCAATTGTAAACACGTGTATGTTGTGAATGCACCTTGAGAGCAATGGTGTCCGATATTTAAAATTATTATAAAATTAATTATTAATTAATATTAAAAATTCGTTGTTAATTTAGGTTAGTTTAAGTTCGGTTTAGGTTAGGTTAGGTTCGCTTAGGTTAGGTTAGGTTCGCTTAGGTTAGGTTAGTTTAAGTTAGCTCTAGGTTAGGTTAGGTTCGTTCAGGTTAGGTTAGGTTAGGTTAGGTTAGGTTAATGTAATTTATTAATAGTTTTATTATTATAAATATGTAATATTAATAATTTTATTTTTTTTATTTTTTTTGTATATTCCTATTTATAAATATAACCTTTGGCACCATTGGAACGTATTACGCCAGTATTTGTTTACGTTGGCGCTAAAAAAATAATTAAAAAATTGCTAATAGAAAATTATTAAAATAAAAAAACCTTTATAAATATGTTGACACTATAAATTAGTCGCAGATATTTAAAATATTAATAATTAAATCGTGTTTAAAAAAAAAATGACCCAGTCGTAACCTTTGTTTACATCGCAAAGTCATTTTGACGTCATAGGTCAGATCTGGCCAAACCTCACGGGGTCTCCCAAGGTATGGTCAGCCTTAAAGCACTAGTAAAGATAAAATGAAAATTAATATGGAAACAACATACACACATATATATATATATATAAATAAATATATACAGACTTACTTTATTAACATTACTTTATTAACATTTACCTTATTAACATTACTTTATTAACAAAATTTACTTTATTAACATTCTTTTACACCCCAGGCTTCATAATCTTTTTTCTTTGTTTCCTCATTTCCACCAAAATATCCACATTTATAATAGGAATTAAGAATAAATTTTGAAAGTTTATCTGCCTCATATAATTCTTTTCTAAATTCCTGTTTTTCTTTCATTTCATAGAGGCCCCAGCCCATGCCAATGGTTGCTAAAGCTTCTAGAAGTATTAATTTTTTCAATGTAGAACGGCTTGCAAATTCGGCTAAAAAAGAGTTCTTCCTTTTGGCAAATTTTTTCATTGTCGATCAGATATTTTAATTAATTAAAAATGTAATAACAGGTTACGACAAAAAAAAAACACTCTTTAAGAGTATAATTATTTCAAATAAACATATACCTTACGATATGTCGCCAAGTGACCATAATAAACAAACATCTTTATAAAATAAATCCTTTTTCTTAATGGGCTCGAGTTTAATATCAATGATTTTTATAAGAAAACTGTATAAAAGAGTTTAATAATAAAAATGAAATAATAATATAATAATAATAACTTTATTTTTAAAAATGTTACAAGTTTTTCTCTAAAAAGTGTAACGAATATATTTACATATTTTTATTTACAAATTCGAAATAAATAAATAATAATAAATACAGTAAAAGAAAACAAAGATATTTACATTTGCTATCTTGACTCTAGGTCAGTGCTGTGGCCCTCGAAGATATGGTCCCCTGATGTCCTGCAGCTCTCAAGCAGTCTTTCTATGGCCTCTACTGGTGGTTCCTCAATAAAATGATCCCCTGACCTTGGTTCATTATTGTCTGTCAGGTCTCTCCTGTCATCTGCTCTAGGTTCTTCTCCTGGATCTTTCCTATGGTCGTCGTATCCCTGTAGTTCCTGATTATCTCCGGCGTTCCACCTTCCTCGTCTTCACACGCCAGCTCCTTACATCATTTCATCAATCGATCAATGGCTTCTATTTCTTTATTTTCTGGCTTTTAAAGTGAACTTCATTCTTCTTTTCTGTTGAGATAATTTCCATAGTTTTTTTTTTACCAAGGATTGGATGTATGAAAAGCTATGTAAATTTCCTTCTTATATTGTTTGTTATATACTTTATTATTCCATCTCATGTTAAGACTATCGGCATTTTTTTTTATTTGGGCCATTTCCCTCACCAGTAATTTCTTTGTTTTAGCTCATAGTTTCGACATTTTCTTGAGAGGTAACGCCTATCTCTATAATTGTTGTGTCTTTTTTATTTTTTCAAATACTATTATATCACACACAGGTTTGTCAACTCTGATATTGATATCACTTATCAAAGGCAGGTCCAGTATTATCTTTGCATATGAATTTTCAATTTTCGTCATTATTTTATGGAGTTTTATTTATTTTTTTATTCTCAGTGAAATACATTTTCTTACCAAATTGAAGTGGACGCATCTCACCACTTCATTATGCCTCTCGGTGATGTAGCGTAAGGTAGCAATCTTCTACTGTTGGTAGCAAGGTGGTTAACAGTCCTCTGTACCTTTCGCAGTGAGGGCATTTTAGGTTTTAATCTTTCGGGAACAAATTTCAATCTTGTAATAACATATGAAAACCTTCCTTTTGTGGTGTGTTGTTTCCTATTTTGAGTCATTGTAAGGATTCTATCATGTTCAATAGCGGTTGGTCTTCATTATTGAAGAATGATCTGTGGATCCTTTTCTCGCTAATGATTACTCTTAGATTTTCCATTTGCTTTTCTTTCAGAGTCTCTTAATTGCAGTGTTTTGGTTTTTTATTTTATATTTGTTTTCTATGATTAATTGAATGTATGCGAGCATTGTATTATCGCCCTGTTCACACGATTTAATGGCTTCCTTTCTTTTTGTGTGTGGCCTCCCCACCAAATATATATTTGTAGAGGTTTAGCAGAATGCGTTTGTTTTTTGTACCAAGTTCACCAATCCTCTTCACATTTCTTCGCGTTGGAGATACAATCTCTTTATTCGCTGGCTTAAAATGGATTTTATACTTGCTTCGCGTTGTTCTCACTTTTTAGTTCATCATTTCTAGTTACCGCTCACTAAATTCCACAATTCCAACGTAGTAGTTTATGAGCGAGAGTGAATACTCGTTGAAGGCAGTGAAGAGGCTTGGTTTCTGCTAGAGATTCCATTCTGTCTACTATTTCTTTTTCATTCATTCTTTGTTTCCTGGAACAACGGTGCTTGTGTTATCCTCTAGAACACCTAAATATTTATTTGTTTCTTCTCCTGTCAGTGTCCCAAATTCCTGAATTGCTGTGGAGTTTGTCGCTGTTTTTTTTTTTCTGGTTGATTTTGAAGGCAATTTTATTCTTACTACAAGTACTGGAATCCCTTCAATAAAGTAGGATAAAAATTCGAGAATCAAGGGACGAGTTTCTTTTATACGATGAATCATTGTAAAACGCTAAAGCTTTCGGGCTAGCTGGCCCTTCTACAGGAGACAAGTGAAAACATATGGAACATTGGAAACTATATAGGAATGAGACTATTTACAATACTTAAAAACTATAGGGATTTTGCATATCTATGAAATCTTGAGAGGAATAATTAGCATACTAGGAAATTATGGAAAGGAGAAATTAACATGCATGATAATAGCTATTGAATGTAGTAGAGTTAGGAATATTTTCTAATGTCTATGAGGGAGGAGGGGGGAATACTCACAGATGGAGGATACAAGGCTATGGAAACAGGGATTGGTAGGATTCAGGGAGGTCGATGTGTCTATTGATGGCATGGAAGCCCTGGGAAACGAGAGCTTCAAAGGTGAGGCGCTGCTGCTTGTTGGATTGGCCAGGTCGAAAGAGTGGTTGGAGGTTCGGATGTGTTGGTATATAGCTGATTTCTCATCTTGTCTGGAGATGTTTTTGCTGTGCTCTTCGAGTCTTGTCCCTACGCTCCTGCCTGTCTCACCAACGTAGACAAGGTCACAGTCAGCGCAGGGGATGGAGTAGACACAGCCAGACAAGAGAGATGGGTTATATGGGCTATTGCTTTTTGTGTCTGGGTTCCTAATGAGGGAGCTGATGTTAGGGGAGTTGGAGTATAGGGTCCTGACTCCAAACTTGCTTAGGGCTCGGGCTATGGAGGAGCTAGTGGGGGAATATGGGAGGACACATACGGATTTATATATGGGGTTGGAAGAGGTGTGGTTGTGGCGTAATATGAAAGACTTCGGGTATTGGAATTTAATGAGATTGGCTACGACTCTATTGGTCTCCATGGTTTTGAAATCAGAGGTGGAACAGTGGGTGCGAACTCGTTTAGATAGGGTTTTAACGGTGTTGATTTTGTGACTTAGGGGGCAGAAGGAGTTAAAGTGAATATAATTGGGTCTAAACGAATTTTTGTAATGTACTGTGGAGTGGGGGGTATCTGGTTGGGGTCCCGATGATTAGGAAATCTAAGAATGGGAGGGCGTTGTAAGTTTCGGTTTCATGGGTAAAGGCAAAACCATGGAGACCAATAGTCATAGCCAATCTCATTAAATTCCAATATCCGAAGTCTTTCATATTACGCCACTTCCACAACCACACTTCTTCCAACCCCATATATAAATCCGTATGTGTCCTCCCATATTCCCCCACTAGCTCCTCCATAGCCCGAGCCCTAAGCAAGTTTGGAGTCAGGACCCTGTACTCCAACTCCCCTAACATCAGCTCCCTCATTAGGAACCCAGACACAAAAAGCAATAGCCCATATAACCCATCTCTCTTGTCTGGCTGTGTCTACTCCATCCCCTGCGCTGACTGCGACGTTGTCTACGTTGGTGAGACAGGCAGGAGCGTAGGGACAAGACTCGAGGAGCACAGCAAAAACATCTCCAGACAAGATGAGAAATCAGCTATATACCAACACATCCGGACCTCCAACCACTCTTTCGACCTGGCCAATCCAACAAGCAGCAGCGTCTCACCTTGGAAGCTCTCGTTTCCCAGGGCTTCCATGCCATCAATAGACACATCGACCTCCCTGAATCCTACCAATCCCTGTTCCCATAGCCTTGTATCCTCCATCTGTGCGTATTCCCCCCTCCTCCCTCATAGACATTAGAAAATATTCCTAACTCTACTACATTCAATAGCTATTATCATGCATGTTAATTTCTCCTTTCCATAATTTCCTAGTATGCTAATTATTCCTCTCAAGATTTCATAGATATGCAAAATCCCTATAGTTTTTAGGTATGTAAATAGTCTCATTCCTATATAGTTTCCAATGTCCCATATGTTTTCACTTGTCTCCTGTAGAAGGGCCAGCTAGCCCGAAAGCTTGAGCGTTTTACAATAAATCATCGTATAAAAGAAACTCGTCCTTTGATTCTCGAATTTTTATCGAATTTTATTCTTGTTCGCTAAGAGCTGGATAAGGATTAGTTATCCAGATATGCGCTTCCCTATTTATAATATTGATCAAGCTTCTTGTTAGACGAGGTCCATGTAACGTCCTTGTATTTGTTGTTTGACGTTAATCAGCAAGAAGTACTTGGAAGTTTAAAAAGAAAGACTTTATTTCTTTTAGGCTAACATGGGATATAGCATATTAATTATCAGACCTAAGTTTACATGTGGTATCTATTACAATCAGTCAAAAGGCAACTGCACAGAGTACCATCAATGATAAATATGTGCTCACTGATAATTTACTATATAGGCATGCCAGCTGCCTTTACAGTCCATATTCCCTATCCTCTGTTTCTACCAATGCCTTGATCATTTTAATAGAAGATTCACATATAAAGGTATTCTTGGTACTTTTTATTTTCTTCAGTTCAAAATTGGTTTTGTCATTATTATTCTTCCAAATCATATTTTATTGTTTCTTGCTTACAATCAATTTTCACATTCATTTTCTTGAGGGAATCTCAACATTTACTAATTTTTGAGTCTTTTCGAAATAGGCCAAAACAGGTTCAGACAGACTTCTTTTCAAAGCATTCAAAGGCATCGTGTTGGTTAGAAAAGAGTTCCATGTAAATTTCTCGTTATTTTGAGGACTTCATGTAATGGGGAAGTTTTCTAGACGGAATTTTCGACAAATCTACGATAATAGGAACAAATGGCCGATGAAGCTTCTCACATTTGTTATAGATTTTGAGGTCGGACACTTTGCGATAGCCTCAATCTTTTCTGGTTTGTGTCTGTGTCTTTACTATCGACCAGGTATCCAAAAACTGATTATTTTGGTTCCAAAAAGGTGTTTTTTTTTTATTGAGGCGCATCTCGGCTTTGTTGAGACATTGTAATATGATTTCAAGCTGGTGTAAATGTTCATCAAACGATTTGGAATACACCACATGTCATCTAAATAGCAGAGGGCCATTGTACATTTCACACCTTTTAGTATCTTGTCCATCATGTGCTTGAATGCTGCAGGAGCATTATACAAGCCAAAGGGCATGATTAAGAATTCGTAAATCTGTCAGGAGTTTTAAACGCTTTTTTTCCCTCTCTATCTGCTTCGTAGACTTCTATTCGCCAATATCCAGAACGTAGATCCATCAATGAAATAAAATTGGTTACTTTTATAGTCAAGCGTATCGGCGATTTGGAGGGGTGTATAAACCTACTTTTTAGCAACTATGTTTAGTCATCTGTAATCGACACAGAAAAACCAGTCACCATCACACAGAAACACCAGTCACCATCGTTCTTCTTTAATAGAATAACCAGGGCTTTCAATGATGTTGGCGTCTAGAATTTTGTCCATCTCCTGTTGGATTGCTTGGCGTTCTGATTCGGGCATCCTTTTTTGGGCTCAAAAATCATACTTTGATTAGTAGCCCGTAAAACCATATTCTCTCTCTCTCTTGGCGTTCTGTAAGCGAGATGCGGTATGTTCTATGCTTAATGGGCTGGTGTCCACTTTAATATTGTGTTTGGTTACTCAAGTTTCCTTTACTGACTCTTATTTATATCAAACTAGCCAAATGACCCGGGCAACGCCCGGGGGGGGGGGGGGGGGGGGGGGGGGGGGGTTACCCAATTAAATGCTTTTATTCAAATACTATTCGTTACAATTATAAATTGGCGCCGTGGATGTCATTCTTGTATAATATATAAATGAGTTTTAAAAATTGTAAA
The DNA here is from genome assembly GCA_030710605.1 of Cordylochernes scorpioides. NCBI lineage: Eukaryota > Metazoa > Arthropoda > Arachnida > Pseudoscorpiones > Chernetidae > Cordylochernes > Cordylochernes scorpioides. The sequence continues at coordinate 3,525,763 of CP092885.1, read as the reverse complement.
AAAAAAAATGCATCGGCCGGGAATCGAACCCGGGGCGCCCGCGTGGCAGGCGAGCATTCTACCACTGAACCAAAAGCAAACGGTGACAGAATTAAGAACGCATGACGATGATAACTGTATATTATCCTTGACAGAGGCGGCCAATGAGGAAAGACAGTCGTGACTATATATAGTAATATTTTATTATATCGTTTTATAATTGATAAAATATGAGATCTTATGATAAATCTTACTAATTAATTTAAATTTTATAAAAATAAAATATGTCAATTTCATCAGTATGACTGGCGTGATTCACATTTTCACTTTCCTGTTAAATAAAGAACACTTTAAGATAGCTATCAAGTGATTTTTTTTTCTAACTTCCTGAATTCCCCCCTCCCACATCCTCAGCACATTCCTTTAGGGACTATTTAAGCTGTGGTGCTATAATTTATAATCCAAAGTTTTCCTTTATAATAATAAGGTCTGAATAATGCGCAGGGAAGTGTTAATCCTTTTCCTATCAATACTTATTTTGAAGGTTCAAAAGTACCTGATTTTGCCCATTCAAGATCTTCACTCATAATATTTAATAGTTTGCTTGATTTGACTTGAATTAACGATGCTTCTGTTTGCCATAACTTTCCCAGGGAACCTGGTTATTTCTTACATCTTTGGTCTCTTCTAAATCTGATGATAGTAAATTTAAAAACCAGGAATAGATTACAAATCTTGGCCCATCATCATCTGATAGGCTTAGCAAAAATACGATGTTTCTATTTAAAGATTCCAAGTTGTTTTGTACTCACTTATTTTGTAGTTACGAGGATATCCCATTTGATATAAACAAATATATATATTTATTTAAGGAACGACTTGTTCCAATACAAATGTTGTAAAAACTAGTGAGCGAAAAATTGAAACAGAAAAGTCTGAAGCGTAGTAGTAGTAGTGATGTCAGCATCGATGATGATAATGTCAAAGTCTGCGTAACATCATCTAAGTATAAAAATGGGTCAAGTCCTGATCGAATGGTCACTTGACCTGCAGGGATGGGTCTTAGGAAGAGGTCTGGATGACAATGCTATGACCATCTTTGAATCTGCCAAGTCATGCATCCTTAGATTCTTCTTAAAGTGAGAGGAGTATGTGGACTCCTTGCCCAAAATGTAGTTTGGCACCTGCAGCTCCAGAACATATTATGGCTTGCATTTCTAGTCACCGCTCACTAAATTCCAACCTAGTAGTTTATGAGCGAATACTAGTTGAAGGCAGTTAAGAGGATCCATTGTTAGAGATTCCATTCTGTGGCTACTATTTCTCTCTCTCTCTCTGCGTCTCGGCCTCCATCCCGAGGCAATAAATATCACAAGTGTGGCGAAGGCTACCATCTACAAGTACCATCTTGGTCTTGAGTTGGGTAATGCCAGCCATCTTATCGACCTGCCCACTCTGTGGGAAAGAACTCTCGCAGTCCACCAGTGGCGGAGTCTTTCTCGCGGTGGGCGCCACCAATGACCACTTGTATATATATCAATTATTTTTATCTATTAATATCTATTTATTCCTACATTTATCATTATATAATCTTATTTATTTGTATTTATTCAATTTTGTAATTAACCATATATGATCTTATATGAACATTGTAATAAATCAGTTTCAATCTCAATCTCTCTCTCTTTTTATTCTTTCTTTGTTTTCTGGAACAACTGTGCTGGTGTTATCCTCTAGAACACCTAAATATTTATTATTTTTCTGTCAGTGTTCCAAATTCCTAAATTTCTGTGGAGTTTGTCACTTTTTTTTTTCTGGTTGATTTTGAAGGCAAGTCATAAATGATATTGCTGATATGCAATTGGCACTCATTTTTGCAACATGAGTGCATCTAAATTAACAAACTTAATTATAAAACACAAGGTTTTTTTTTTTTTTTTTTGCTTATCCCTAGTACACGTGGTACAGGCCATGATAATCATGGTGGGTAGTTAGCGACTGCTTTTTACTGTAAGCGCACCACATGTCTACACATGTGAAAGCAGTTCGACTTTGCACTTACAAATGTGCCAGAGCCCCGTTTGGTTACTTGCACTCGCTGGTGGGGTTGGACTTTTGCAAGAATCGGGGGGCCATTGGAGCATTTTTTTTTTTTAAACAGAAAAAAGTGTCCAATGCGGGGATCGAACCCGGGTCGTAGTGGTCGTAAACCAAACGGTTTAACCAGCCTTCCACCGACCCCCCTAAAACACAAGGTAATAAGACTAAATCCAAATAAATAGTGTGTGACGTTTCGGTAACAACGCTGTTACCAAAACATCACACACTATTTATTTGGTCATATTACCTTGTGTTTATAATCCGAATTGTGCTTTATCAAACTTAATTATAGGAATGACAAGGCACACAATTTAGATTAGAAAGACAAGATATAATAAGACCAAATCCAAATAAATAAATTGTGTGTTACGTTTCTGTAACAGCGTTGACATTATCAGACAAGAGTAGTGAATCAGAAATTAAGAGAGAATATGGCTTTACAGGCCACTAACCAAAGTTTATGATTTTTGAGCCCAGTAATGAGAAAATAATATCACAGCATGGTTTTAAATAGTCACTGTTATCAAGTGTGTAAACAAGATAGTATTCTTTTTATCTGATATCTTGTTTACACACTTGATAACAGTAACTATTTAAAACATACTGCAATATATATTTTTTTAATCATATTTTTTATTAACAATTTTTTTAATTATAAAATAAATAAAGATTCCAGGGCTGTTTCTTGTGCAACTTTTTATTTTCAAGCTTTCGGACTTGTCAGTCTTTCAACAGGAAAATTTTTTACCTAAAACTTTATTATTTTTTACAAAAAAAAATCTATCTTTTCCCAGCACTTCTTGAATTATTTCCGTTTAAATTATTTTCTTATCTAATCAACACCTGTCTTTCTTTTAACTTCCCTGGCCTGGGGAATCTAACCTGTTTTGAACCACCTTGGCAGTGTACAACACCTTGGTACTTTGCTATAGTGTATTGCGGATTGTCTACTTGCTATATTCATTTTTGGGCTCGAAAATCATACACTTTGGTTAGTAACCTGTAAAAAAACATATTCTCCCTCACTATTTTCTAATTCAGCACTTTTGTCTGATGATGATAACAATGCTATTACTGAAACTTCACACACTATTTATTTATTTGGTCTTAATACCTTGTGTTTGATAGTGGATATTGCTGCTGCTGTGATGGAGATGCATGGACACGACAACAACAACAACCTTGTGTTTGTATTACAGGAATTTTAGTTTCCTAAGGTTAACGCAATAGGAATTTAAATGTAACCATTTTAGATGCTGAGAAATCATATCTCCAGTATATACTACTGGAGCTGAAAACTATTTGAGAAACTCCCAATTTAAAAAAAGGAATTCTAAAATATTCTCCAATTACAGGTCAACAAAAAAATTGTTTCTATCAAAATAACAGCTGATCTAGAGTGTTTTTAATTATCCCTAGTACACGTGGTACAGGCCATGATAATCATGGTGGGTAGTTAGCGACTGCTTTTACTGTAAGCGCACCACATGTCTACACATGTGAAAATCAGTTCGACTTTGCACTTACAAATGTGCCAGAGCCCCGTTTGGTTACTTGCACTCGCTGGTGGGGTTGGACTTTTGCAAAAATCGGGGCCATTGGAGCATTTTTTAAAAATTTTCCTGTTGAAGGACTGACAAGTCCTAAAGCTTGAAAATAAAAAGTTGCACAAGAAACAGCCCTGGAATCTTCATTTATTTTATAATTAAAAAAATTGTTAATAAAAAAAATGATAAAAAAATATATATTGCAGTATGTTTTAAATAGTTACTGTTATCAACTGTGTAAACAAGATAGCAGATTAAAAGAATACTATCTTGTTTACACACTTGATAACAGTGACTATTTAAAACCATGCTGTGATATTATTTTCTCATTACTGGGCTCAAAAATCATAAACTTTTTGTGTCCAATGCGGGAATCGAACCCAGGTTATAGTGGTCGAAAACCAAACGGTTTAACTAGCCTTCCACCTACCCCCACTGATCTAGAGGGATAAGGTACAATTTGGATTATAGATTAAAAAAATAAAACATTTGGTCTTTTTAACTTAATTTCTAAGATGTTCTAGATATATTTCTGAAAATAGAGCAATCCAAACTTAAATCATTAGATAGTAAAAAGGCATATATTGGATTGTATAGCCTGTGTGGAATAATGGAGATCCATTATTCCGGACGCCGTCCGGACTGCTCGGGTGACAGCAAACAAGAAGGCCCCTGCTGCGTCCGCCGGCAAATAAAGAGGGAGGAGAGCTTCCGGCCATCCGCCAAGAAAGGAATCAGAACACGGCTTGGTCTGCTACCGACCAGTTGGGTGTTTTCCCTCTATCCTCTTACGTTGTATTAAATAAAGTTAGTTAGAAGGAGACTTTTACCCTCTCCTTTCTGCTATTTAGTGATCTTATTTAAATCCTTGCAACAGCCCACAAAGAATCATCACAGCGAATTCTTCTACCGAACTCGCTTCAGTGTTTTGTGAAACTATTACCCGACATTTCTTCACAAAGTGGCGTCCCCGCGGGTGGGCTTCTGACAAGGCAAGATCAAGTTGATTAACGGCGGAGTACAAGTCAAGACTCAAGCTAAGTACCTTTTGTTTTACCTTCTGTTTATAGTTTATTTTGAAAAATGGAAATTTTAAAAAGGCATAAAAGTTTGCTCAGAAAGCGACTAACTCGAAGCTTGAAGACGACAGAAGAGTTTCTGTTAGGTACTCCACCGATACCTGTAGAGGACATTGAAAATAATAGAAAAGTCCTTGAAGAAACTCACAGTGAGCTTCTTGTGATCCAAGGCAAGATAATGGACTTCATGCTAACTTCAGACGTTAGCAAAGAGGAACTAGAGCACGACGATGTGGAAGCCATGGAATATACCTACAGATATAAGAAGATATATAAAAAATGTCTGGCTCTTGTTAAACCTAAGGTCGCTGCGTCCAGTTCCACGACCAGTGAAGTGAGCTTCGCTTCGAGCTCACACCATAGAATTAAAACTTCCCAGGATCTCAGACTATCTCCCATTGGCCAGGAATCAGTTAAACACGTGGTGTTTGGAGGCCATAGTGAAAGTGTCAACCAAGAATACAGAGTCACTTTGGGTCATGCATCGGGGAATTTTAAAATGGTCGCGAAGCCTCTTGATCAACAAAATATCTGTGGTAATTTACCAAGACAGAGCCGCGGGCCATGGATGAAAGAGCTCAAAGCCCGTAGAATCTGGGTTCCTGATATTGGAAAGGATGACAAGGAAATTGAAATACTTCTAGGATGTGATGTGTTTGGATTTATTTTCATGATGAAATCTTGTATGATGTCAAATGGCTTGACTGAGTCGCAGACGCGTTTTGAAAGGACTTCAATGGAAGAATGTCAGCCAGGTAGTGACGTTTCACTCGTCCATCATGTTACAACAATGACAATTTCGGAGAGCAGTATAAACAATCTGTGGAATCTCGATGTTCTTGGCATTATGGATCCTATTGAGGTTAAACAGAGAGATCAGAGAGACGCATTGGCGCGTCGACATTTTCTAAAAACAGTCCATCATTCTGTTTCTGGAAGATATGTTGTTTCCTTCCCGTGGACTGTAGAGAAAGCTAAAATCGCGGACAACAGGGAGATTGCTATCAGGCCTGTTTTTGATGCTTCTAGCAAGGTCTATAGATCCCCATCTTTAAATGACTGTCTTGAAAAAGGACCTAACCTCATAGAGATGATTCCCAACCTTATGCTTAGGTTTAGAAATGGCAAGTTTGGTGTCGTGGCAGACATTGAAAAAGCGTTTCTGCAGATTGAGGTGAATGAAAGGGACAGAGATTACCTGCGTTTTCTGTGGTATTCCCAAAATGGAGAAAAGACAGAAGTATTCAGACATAGACGTGTCGTTTTCGGTGTTAACTGTAGTCCTTTCATTTTGGGGGCAGTAATCGAATACCACCTGTCTAATGTTCGACCTGAACAAAAACCGTTAGCTCAGAGGTTGCAAAAATCCTTTTATGTGGACAATTTAGTCACAAGCGTGAACTCTTTTGAAGAGTTACAAGATCTCAAATTGACCGCAACGTCCATCATGGAAAATTCTCGGATGGAGCTAAGCCGTTGGGAGCATAGCGTGGACGTGGCCTCTGATACTTACCCCTATGAAAGAGCAGAGATATCTAAAGTGCTTGGTATATATTGGGATAACGGTAAAGATTGTTTGTCATGTGAAATTTCCGTAACCATACACCCCAAGATAATCAAAAGGAGTATCCTGTCCTGCTTAGCTCAGATATATGACCCTATTGGATTTCTGAACCCAATATTAATAAAGCCTAAAATTATATTGCAAAAGGTTTGGATAAAGCGCGATGACCAGTGGGGTACCTTCGTCGGGAATCGCGTGAAAGAGATATGCAGACTTAGTGATCCTGGAGATTAGAGATATGTTCCTAGCGAGTGCAATCCAGCTGATTTACCCTCCAGAGGATGCAGCCTCTCCCAATTGATACAGTCTAGATGGTGGGAGGGCCCTTCCTGGTTAAAACTCTCCGAAGAATATTGGCCTTCCAGGTATAAAGACCTGAATGAAGAAGAAATTTGTGCGGAAAGAAAGAAAATTGCTGTTGTGACAACAGTTAAGAGTACCGATCATTGGTACATGAAATATTTTTCCTCGTTCATAAAAAATGTGCGGATGATGGCGTGGATTAGAAGATCCATCAACAACCTCCGATCTTCAACGAAAGTAAAGGGTGAACTTTCTGTGAAGGAGATCGATGAAGCAGAGCTGGTGCTTTTGAAATTAGTTCAGGCCGAGTGTTTCCCTAGCCACTCTATGCCTGGCCTGAAGGTATATGAAGTAGAAGGAATCCTGCGTGTGAAAACAAAATTAATTTACAGCAGCGACGAATATAGCTTCCGTTTGCCAGCGCTATTACATGGCATTCATCCGTTGATTGAACAAATGATATGTGATTCACACGTTGAGAATTGCCACGCTGGTGTACAATTTTTGATGAACAAACTTCGGGAAAAATATTGGATAGTAAAAGCGAGACAGACCATTAAGAAAATAGTGATAAGATCTGTCACATCTCGCCGCTTGCTCGGAACATCAACATTGACATATCAACAATTGATGACCCTGCTGTGTCATGCAGAGGCAGTGATGAATGGAAGGCCCATGACTTATGTCAGCGACGATCCGAATGATCTTGTGACAATATCACCTTCCATGTTTCTACAAGAACAGACAGATGTTGAGTTTCCCGAGTGCAAGAATATGGGATCTAATCCAACGACACAGAAACTGCGCTATTTGAGCAAGCTGAAGGAGGAGTTGAAATCACGATTCAGGAAGGAATATTTGTCCCTCCTGGTCCAGAGAAACAGACGCATTTACAATCCAAAACTCCAGGCTGGGGATGTTGTCCTTGTTGGCATGGACAATAAAAAGCGTAACTTCTGGCCATTAGCAGTGATCGAGGAGATATTATTTGGAAGAGATGGAGTGAATAGATTAGTGAAGGTGAAAACCGCTGTAGGAACCTTCCTAAGACCTATTCAGAAAATATATCCCTTGGAAATATCTTCAACAGCAGCTTCTTCGCGTTTGCTGAACGATAAAGAGAAAACTGCAAAAATACAGACTAGATCGGGAAGAACCGTTTGTATACCCAACCGATTGGACGATTATTGTTGTTTTCCTATTGTGCCTAGAGGAAAACAGGTGGGAGTATGTGGAATAATGGAGATCCATTATTCCGGACGCCGTCCGGACTGCTCGGGTGACAGCAAACAAGAAGGCCCCTGCTGCGTCCGCCGGCAAATAAAGAGGGAGGAGAACTTCCGGCCATCCGCCAAGAAAGGAATCAGAACACGGCTTGGTCTGCTACCGACCAGTTGGGTGTTTTCCTCTGTCCTCTTACGTTGTATTAAATAAAGTTAGTTAGAAGGAGACTTTTACCCTCTCCTTTCTGCTATTTAGTGATCTTATTTAAATCCTTGCAACAGCCCACAAAGAATCATCACAGCGAATTCTTCTACCGAACTCGCTTCAGTGTTTTGTGAAACTATTACCCGACATTTCTTCACAGCCTGTAAAACGATATTCTCTCTTATTTTCTCATTCAGTACTTTTTTCTGATAATAGCAATGCTGTTACTGAAACATCACACACTATTTATTTGGATTTGGTCTTATTATATCTTGTGTTTCTAATCTAAATTGTGTGCCTAATCATTCCTATAATTAAGTTTGTTAATTTGGATGCACTCATGCTGTAAAAATTAGTGCCAATATATTGCCAAATAAATATTTTATTCAATCCAATATATGCATTTTTACTATCTAATATATATACATATATATATGGAAATTTTGCCGGCAGGAAATTGATCCAAAGAGACAAGGGTCGCCTCTCCCATCAAAATAGACGTCTAAAACCAGACGCCATCTATTGACCGTCGCCGCAACTAGCGGCTTCGGGTCGGTGACAAAGCCATTAACCCGAAATCATGGTCTCTAGGTGGACACTTTTCAGTTTGCCAAAGCTGGTGTTGTGGCTTTGTCACCGACCCGAGGCCGCTAGTTGCGGCGATGGTCAATAGATGGTGTCTGGTTTTAGACATCTATTTTGACGGGAGAGGCGACCCTTGTCTCTTTAGATATATATTTTGTGGTATGCTGATTCCAAATCTGCAAACCATTTCTTTTTATAAGCTCTTGTTTTCAAGACAAATTGTTTCCAAATTATATGTTGAAGACATCCATGTTACTATTCCAGTTTTATAGAGTTCACCTCTAGTTGAAAATCCAACAGTGAAGAAGAAGACACTGTGATGCCAGCAGCACTTCAAATATTTATGAATATTGCAAAAATCCGCCTTTGCCAGTCCCAAGCCCGGATGAAAAAGGAGGAGCAGTAACAAGCTCGCTAAAAAACCTGGGCTCAGCTGGCCCGGCTGATAGTACCCTGTAAGGGCTCTTAATCCAGGGATACAGGATGAGCAGCGTTTGTACTCAATGTTAGGAGTGGCTGCACATGGCATCTGTTCCTCATGTCAGAGGCGCCCACTTCTTTTGGAGCTAAGTCGGCCTGCCACTGAGTAGTACTCCCAGTCTTAATGACAAAGGCAGACACATTCTACTTCATCCAGTCATGATAGTTGTCAAAAAGACACCATCAAGGGTCACAACTTGATACCCTAATATGATTGAGTGGAGATAAGAAAGAAGATGAATATTGCAAATGAAAACATTAAGACGCTAATGTTTCTTTCAGACATCAATTAAACTTCTACTGTTTTTACTGTGATGAAAAAAATATTGGAAGGGCTTGGCTTTCAGTAGTGAACCACTGAGATTCCACCCTTCAGTGCAGCATATATAAGCAGAATGATTCAATTCAGTATTAGAGCTCTAAAGAAACCGGTCTGGTGGATTAAAATGGCAAAACCACTGGAAGGGTCTTCTTTCTTATCTCCACTCAATCAAATTAGGGTATCAAGCTTTTTTGACAACCATCATGACTGTGTGAAGTAGAATGCGTCTGCCTTTGTCATTAAGACTGGGAGCACTACTCAGTGGCAGGCTGACTTAGCTCCAAAAGAAATGGCCGCCTCTGACATGAGGAACAGACACCATGTGCAGCTGCTCCTAACATGGAGTACAAACACTGCTCATCCTGTATACCTGGATTAGGAGCCCTTCAGGGTACTATCAGCCATGCCAGCTGAGCCCAGGTTTTTTTAGTGAGCTTGTTACTGCTCCCCCTCTTCATTTTTCATCCGGGCTTGGGACTGGCAAAGGCGGAGTTACCACTGGAAGTGTTCACTACTAAAAGCCAAGCCCTCTCAATATTTTTCATCGCAGTAAGGACAGTAAAAGTTTGATGTATGAAAGAAACATTCACATCTTAATGTTTTCATTTGCTGTATAGAGATGGCACATTATAGCTTTATATTAATACTAGCGGATGTGTACCCGGCTTCGCCCGGGTTTTATCCGAGTGAAAGTTTGCCTAACGAATATTATATATTATGAAGTATAATAAACAATGCTAAAGATTAGTTTTAATTATTAATCAAGATTGTGTGTGAATATGTGAGAAAGATGTAATATCGTTGTTGTTTTCTTGGCAGACTGTTTTACATATGGTGTTATCTTAAAATTGCTTGTTTTGAATATTTTTTAGATTGAGATTATTAGCTAGTATGTAAAAAAATTAACTCTGTTGAAATTTAATTTTGTATTTATATATAAATAAAATTAACTCTGTTGATTTTTTTTTGTATTTAATCGATAACAGCGAAGTTACGCATGTTAATGTTAGGAAATATATTTTGATGTTAAGCAAAACCTGCTCCATCTCGTTTTACATAAATGTTGAAAATTTGGTTGAAATTGATGCATTGTAACGAAAGTTTTTAGTGATGTCCACTTATGAAATTTCCATTTTATTAATATAGATATGAATATTGAAGCTGCAAAACTCTAAAATATTTATTAATGAAATTATTTATTATATACTTTAACAATATCCTATCTTACAGCCTCATCATAGAGGGAGAGTGTACTGGGTAACACTGGTGAACTACATCAGAACTCCTGGTAAGGCAACCCTGTGCTATACACCAGGTACGAAGGTCTTCTTATCTCCACTCAATCATATTAAGGTATCAAGCTTATTAAGCCGCGACGGCCGATGTGGGAAGATTTGACAACCATCATGACTGGTTGAAGTAAAATGCATCTGACTTTGTCATTGAGATTGGGAACACTACTCAGTGGCAGGCCGACTTAGCTCCAAAAGAAATGGCCGCCTCTGACACGAGGAACAGACGCCATGTGCAGCCGCTCCTACATGGAGTACAAACGCTGCTCAGGTAGGAAGGTATAAATTGGTAGCGTTTGTTCTCCAGAGGAGCGACTACAAAGGACATCTGTATTCCACGGAGTGGCGCTAAACAAAAAAAAAAAAATCACACAGAGTGGTACTCACAGGCCCCCAGATAAACAGCAGGTACATCCTTTCCATCTGAGACCTTTGGGAAGCCCCCAAATTGACAATAGAAAACTGAGTTTCCTGTTGGACATCATCCAAATTATATCAGAGGGAATAAGCAACAACTTTTAGATGACTTATTAATACTAGGTAGGGTATACATATCTGAAATTAGACCTGAGGGGCAAAGTCTGACTGTCATGTGATGGATAGCCAACCAACGACAACAGCTCTTTTTTACCTATCATGGAGACATGGACTAAGATTGTGAATTTGATCTATGAATTTAGTATACATGTATAATTATACAATGGAACAATAATTTAAAAAAAAATTGGAAATCAGAGCTGATAGAGCAAAAGAGACAACAGTTCTGGATTATGCACATCAAAATGATGAAGAAAGTCTAAAATCCTGAGCAATAAAATATCATTGAGGTAGAAAGGCACCTAGAGGAATCAAAATGAGGGTTTTATTTGTTGTGGGGTTTCATTAGGTCCTTGGGTAGGGTCAGGTATATGGTGCCATCCAGCTTGACTTTGGGTTGGTTTCCGGGTCTTGATTCTCTGGCGGACATCCTAACTTGTCTCTTCTCTTAAAAAAGTATCCATTTACAAACAAAAAACAAAACAAAGAAGGGTAAATAGGCAGAGATGTGGTCCATGGTCAAAGTACATAAAACAAATCAGTGAGGTCACATTCCTTGTTGTGCAAAAATTAGTGTTGGCAAGTGCTCTATCATTTCTCATCTGGAAAATTACATTGGCCACATCAAAGGCTCTATATTGGAAGAAAGAATAAAAGAAAATAAGACTTAGTCCAAATAATTTATTAGTGTGTGACGTTTCGGCAACAACATTGTCACCATCATCAGACAAAAGAATAAATGAGAAAACATGTTACAGCAAGTTCTTATATAGTCCTGTTATCAAGTGTTTAAACAAGATAACAGATAAGGAATATAGTTTTTAAGTCAACTTGAAATATTCTTCTTAGAATTAAAAGTGGATTTTTTTTTTTTAAATATAATTAAAGGCATATCTGTAAATATCATTTATATTTCCCCTTTCTTCCATTCTATTAATTGAAGCACATGTCTTTTGGATGAAATGTGCTTCAATTAATAGAATGGAAGAAAGGGGAAATATAAATGATATTTACAGATATGCCTTTAATTATATTAAAAAAAAAAAAAAAATCCACTTTTAATTCTAAGAAGAATATTTCAAGTTGACTTAAAAACTATTTTCCTTATCTGTTATCTTGTTTAAACACTTGATAACAGGACTATATAAGAACTTGCTGTAACATGTTTTCTGGGACCTGCACCGCCTTCATCGAGGTGGACCTCAACACCTTCAGAGCTCTGGGCAACCGCGGAAGGATCGTGGTGGATGGAGTGATCCTCAACTTCGAGGAGTCCATCCGCGCACGTATCTGCTTCCGCTGTTGTGGCTTCGGCCACAACTCTGCCCAATGTACCAGAGATCCCAAGTGTTTCCACTGCGGTGAAGGCGGCCATGAAGGCCGTTCTTGCCCCTCTGTTGCTGACCGGCACACTTCCAAGTGCACCAACTGCTGTGCCAGGGGCCTCCCAGACAAGCACGAGGCGAGAGCCTCAAGCTGCCCCACCTTGAAGCTTAGAGCCCTCAAATTCTAGGCTTCCAGGACCTCCTGCCTCCTCAACTGGCCTCCATCCAGGCATCTACTTCTCTCTGTCGGTGCCCTCACAGCCATCCGCGCCTGCCAGATTTCAGCCTTCCAGATGTTGCGGGCCGCTTACCTTGTTGATGTCAGGTGTATGTTCTCCGAAAAAGCTTGTCCGAAAGCTTACAGCGGAGGGAGAAAAATTCAACACTGTAACATGTTTTCTCATTTATTCTTTTGTCTGATGATGGTGACAATGTTGTTGCCGAAATGTCACACACTAATAAATTATTTGGACTAGGTCTTATTTTCTTTTATTATAATCTATTATCCAAATTGTGCTTTATCATGGAAGAAAGAAAAAGAATATCATGTTATCACCAAAAACTCTCAAAATTTATTCTTTAATAGATACCCTCAGATGTTGGCATTGAAGCTGCTGATGCACTAGCAAAAAAAAGGCACAAGAGAACCCTTGCCACAGAAAAATAAACTTACTTTTAAAGAAATAAAAGATAGTAGCCAAATCAAAAACTGAAGGATCCCACTTGAGCACAGCTGTTACAGTGGAGTGGACCCAGGGGAAACTCTGAACCTCATAAATAGACAGCATCAAACAAGATTTAGAACAGGCCATCTCAAGCCATTGAAGATAGAAAATAACAACAAAATCTACCCCACTTGCCCAAAATGTAGCTTGGCACATGCAGCTCCAGAACACATTTTGGTTTGTATTAGATGTACTAAACAGGACTTTTGGGAGAGGCTGCTGCTTTTCATCAAACGGCTTGAGGAGCATGAACTGATAGAATTTGTGTAATCTTTACACAAGAGAATAAGAAACAACAAAAGAATTTCATAGAGAGAGCAGCTTTCCTAGCAGAGAAGTTTACCAGCAGTACTGAGATGGGGGGTAAAAAAGAATCAAATTCAAGTAAAGAGAGATCAACTTCGATAAAATAATCCCTTGAATAAATATTGACAAGAACATAAAGCCTCCAGGGAAATGTTTCTTTAAAATGAAAAAAGGCACAAGAACCCTTACCACAGAAAAATAAACTTACTTTTAAAGAAATATGAGACAGTAGACAAAACACAAGAACTGAAGGATCCCACTTAAGCACAGCTTTTACAGTGGAGTGGACCCAGGAGGAGCTCTGAACCTCAGAAATGTTTCTTTGAAAGAAACTTTTCCCTGGAGGCTTAAAGTTTAATAGAGATCAATTTGTTGAAATTTGAATTTTAATATGGTCAAATTATCGTGTCATATTATAGATAGTGTCAAATATTAACGTTTGTTGTTTGATAAATTGGAGGTCGGGACATCAAATAATGGTTGGAAAATTGTAGTGTTGAATTATCATGTGTCGAATTAACCAGGTTATACTGTATTTGGTGTTATTATCTTGTTTCTAATATATAATCCAAATTGTACCTACTATTTATTTGGATTTGGTCTTATTACCTTGTGTTTCTAATCTATAATCCAAATTATACACACTATTTATTTGAATTTAGTCTTATTACCTTGTGTTTCCAATATATAATCCAAATTATCATGAATAATCAAAATTGTATACACAACTTATTTGGATTGTCTTTTTATACCTTGGGTTTCTAATCTATAATTCAAATTGTACATACTATTTATTTATTTGATCTTATTACCTTGTGTGTATGTGTTTCTAATCTATAAAAACAAGGTAATAAGACCAAATCCAAATAAATAAATAGTGTGTGATGTTTCAGTAACAGCGTTGTTACCATCTTCAGACAAAAGTACTGAATCCATTCAGCTGTTGCCGAAACGTCACACACTATTTATTTGGATTTGGTCATATTACCTTGTGTTTATAATCTATAATCCAAATTGTACATGATATTTAAATAAATAGTGGTCTTATTACCTTGTGTTTTTCTAATCTCTAACACAAATTGCACCTATAGCAAAAACCTAGGGGGAGATTTGACAACCATCATGATTGGGTGAAGTAGAATGTGTCTGCCTTTGTCATTAAGACTGGGAGCACTACTCAGTGGCAGGCCGACTTAGCTCCAAAAGAAATGGCCGCCTCTGACATGAGGAAGATACCATGTGCAGCCGCTCCTAACATGGAATACAGACTCATCCTGTATCCCTGGATTAGGAGCCCTTACAGGGTACTATCAGCCGGGCCAGCTAAGCCCAGGTTTTTTACTGAGCTTGTTACTGCTCCTCCTTTTTCATCCAGGCTTGGGGCAAAAACCTAACAGAAGTTAATTTATTAGAAACTATTCTAGTGTATTATTCAATTCAAGATGTAGCCGTATCAAATCTCAAAAAGTTTAATATTTGGTATTTCAATGACCCACTGTAGCCTTTTTCAAGATGGAAGCTTTAAGCTAAGTTTGCGATGGTGAATTTCACTTGAAGTTTTCTACCTTTCAAAAGAGTGACACTGATACATTGGTTAATGAATATTTTGAGAATAGAAGTTGATATCTTGAATTTATCCAACCTACAATATTGGTACATACTAGTGTATTGTAACACTCATGCATCTCAGCACAACCTTGGGAATAAGCCAACAATAAGGGGACACTAAAGGTTTAGTGTCCTTAAAGCACTAGGGTGAATTCCCAGAAAAGAGCATATTTGGTAGGCGGCGCTGTACGTTGCCACCGCCGTACCTTCGAGGCGTTTTACACGAGTTAAAGATACAATTTCGGTGAAATACTTTGAATTTTACCAATTTAAATATATAAATTTAAATTAGAATTTTCAAAAAAGATTTAACAGTTAAAAAAAAACATTTTTAAAAATAAAATATTAAACTAATATTTCTAAAAACGAACATTATTTTTTTAATTATCTGAAACTAACCTAATTCAACTTATCTAAAACTAACCTTATTTAGCGATTAAACTAACCTAATTTAACCTATTTAAATCTAACCTCATATACACTTTTACACTACCTTTTTAATATCAAAATTAAATTAAAATAAGTTTATATTAAATAATAACATTTTTAAAAATCGACTTTCTGGTTCACACTTTTGTATCTAATCAATTATGTATTTTTTTATTTCACTCTATAAAAAAATCTCTGTATAGTTTAGATTAAAATATTTTAAGTGGCATTTTTTCAAGGCATATATTTATACACAAGTTTTATATTTATTTTACAAATATTGTGAAAGATGTGATTAATAAACTTTGTAAAAAAAATTCTTAATACATTTTTAATAACATGACGTTATGTTATATTCCAATAGGTAAAATAGGTTAGTTTCAGATGGCTTATAAATTAGGTTAGTTTCTGATAGGTTATAAATTAGGTTAGTTTAAGGTGTGTTAGAAAAAGGTTAGTTCCATTAATTAAAATAGGTTAGTTTCAGATAGGTTAAATTAGGTTAGTTTAATCGTTAAATAAGGTTAGTTTTAGATAAGTTGAATTAGGTTAGTTTCAGATAATGAAAAAAATAATGTTCGTTTTTAGAAAAATTAGTTTAATAATTTATTTTAAAAAATGTTGTTTTTTTAACTGTTAAATCTTTTTTAGAATTATAATTTAAATTTATATATTTAAATTGGTAAAATTCAAAGTATTTCACCGAAATTGTATTTTGAACTCGTGTAAAACGCCTCGAAGGTACGGCGGTGGCAACGTACAGCGCCGCCTACCAAATATGCTCTTTTCTGGGAATTCACCAAGCACTAGTAAAGATGAAATGAAAATTAATATGGAAACAACATACACACACACATATATATATAAATATATACAAACAAAAAAAAAACTTACTTTATTAACATTCTTTTACACCCCAGGCTTCATAATCTTTTTTCTTTGTTTCCTCATTTCCACCAAAATATCCACATTTATAATAGGAATTAAGAATAAATTTCGATGCCACATCTGCCTCATATAATTGTTTTCTAAATTCCTGTGATTCTTTAATTTTATAGACACTGAACCCCATGCCAATGGTTGCCAAAACTTCTATATATATTAATTTTTTTAATGTAGAACGGCTTAATAATATGGATAAAATAGAGGGCTTCCTTTGAGGGTATTTCCTCATTGTCAATCTGGTACTTTATTTGTTTAAAATTTTGAAAACAGCTTTTAAAAAAAAAATACACTTTTTACGAGTACAATTATTTCCAATGAATATATACCGTAAGACTTTTCGCCAAGCGACCAAAATAAACAAACACCTTTGTATAATATTTCCTTTTTCTTAATGAGCTCGAGTTTTAAATCAATGATTTTTTTTTTAAGAAACTGTATAAAAGTTTAATAATACAAATATAGCAGATTAAATTTAATTTGATCCTTAAAAAATAAATACAAATTTTATACATTACACAATGAAGGCACAATTTGGATTATAGATTATAAACAAAAGATAAGAGACCAAATCAAATAAATAAATAGTGTGACATTTTGTAACAATTATATTTAATTGTTGGTGTTAATTATTAAAATTAATTATATCCGAAAAAAGTGGGATTCTTCCACCTTTAATTCTAAGAATAATATTTTAGGGTTCTTAGAAAACTATCTTATTTTTATCTGTTATCTTGTTAATACATACTGTGGTATAGTTTCTCATTTAGTACTTTTGTCTGAAGATGATAACAGCGCTGTTATTCAAACGACATACACTATTTATTTATTTGGATTAAGTGTTATTACACCTTGTTTAACTCCTGTTATAATGTATACTAATTTTTTTACATGCTCCAATGGCCCCCTGATTCTTGCAAAAGTCAAACCACCAGCGAGTGCACATACAAATGTGTCTACATTTGTAAGTGCAAAAGTCTAACTGCTTTTCACATGTGTAGACATGTGGTTCACTTACAGTAATCCACCATGATTATCATGGCCTGTACTTTGTATACTTGGAATAATAATATAAAAAAAAATATTTTTATAATCTCCGTTTTAAAAAAGTTGTGTATATTGGCTTTATATTAATTCAAGGCTTTATTTATTTATGCTTATGAGGTGATACAGCAACATCTTTACAATTAGAGAGGAGACAAAATGAACCAAATCTAGAAAAAAGAATTGAGGACATATCGGTCATTAAAGTCTGAGAGGCAAGGCCTTCAGCCAGTTCAGGGCATTCAAGGCTTAATCAAACTTTTTTACAAATGTCCTTTGACATTTTGGTGACCCAATGCCGCCATTTTCAAATAAAAAAAAGATAAAAAACTTGAAAGCTTATTAGTGAATTGTACTTCATTTTTACTATTTTATTATATATACGTTTTGACTTTTATTTTGTGAGGCTATTTTCTCCAATATAGATTCTTCCATGCGCTTATACTTTGTTTTCCTTATTGATTAAACCAAAGATAGTTATATAGTTCTATTGTTAGGACACCTCGTGACCACAGTATGCCAAAATCACCCAGAACCCCACCTAACCTAACCATGTTCCATCTTTTCCCATCTTAGCTGCAAACTCTAGTGATTTTGAGGTGTAGAGATGGAGCCTGAGGCCACCTTCAGCCTTGACAACAACGAGCCAGAGTCCAAGATGGACTCAGACACCCCTTCCCTGTAGTCAAGCCACTGACCTATCGTGCTTGACTTGACTCCACCAGTACCAAGCCAGACTCCAGCATGCCTATTGGCAAGCCACAAGTCCATGGTGGGTGTTAAAATCACCATCTTCAGGCAGAACACCAGCTTCACCACGAGCACTGAACCTTTCCCCAAGCTGACCCTAAGATGCCCAGATCCTACAATTATATTTTTTATTCAATATTTTCGAATTTATTTTTTTTTTCACTGGGAGAGAAGGGTGATGATAGCCTTGGGGGGATGAGTCCAGCAACACTGGGGGCAAGGAAGCGGGATATCAACAACAGTTTGATGATTTTCTTCCTCAGAACTGGGAGTTGCTGAAAGGTTTACGTTTTGTGATTGTGAACTCTGCCTTTGACTGTCCCAGGTCCTAAGCCTGGATGAAAAAGGAGAGGGAGCAGTAACAAGCTCACTAAAAAACCTAGGCTCAGCTGGCCGGCTTATAGTACCTTGTAAAGGCACCTAATCCAGGGTAACAGGATGAGCAGCATTTGTACTCCATGTTAGGAGCGGCTGCACATGGCGTCTGTTCCTCATGTCAGAAGCAGCCATTTCTTTTGGAGCTAAGTTGGCCTGCCACTGAGTACTGCTCCCAGTCTTAATGACAAAGGCAGATGCATTCTACTTCACCCAGTCATGATGGTTAGATAAGGAAGAAGACATTTTTTTTCTATTTTTTACACACATGCACATATATATCACAAATTTTGCATAATTCTTATTTGAGCCAATACTTTATGTATAAATATACCTTTTTTCCTTTAAAATAGCATGTTATCCTTTGTACATTCAAATAGAACCATTTTTTATAGGCGTTTGTAAAATTTCATTTTTAATGATAATGTAAATACATTGAATAAATAAGTAAACATTCAAGGACAACATTTCTTTTACACATAAAACAAACTTCTACTGTCCTTACTGTGATGAAAAAATATATAAATATATAATCCATTGCAGTAAGGACAGTAGAAGTTTGTTTTATGTATAAAAGAAATGTCGTGCTTGAATTTTTAATTTTCTTATGTTTAGATGGTGCGTTATTGCCCTATAATTAACATTGAATAAATGTTTTTAAATATAAAAGATTACAAAAACTTCATACATAGCATCTAATGAGAGGGTGCTCCTGCTTATCACCCCAGGTAGCAGGAGCTTAAAAAAAAATCTCACTTTAGTTTAGAATATTTATCTTCTTCTTCTTATCTCCACACTGGGTGAAGTAGAATGCATCTGCCTTTGTCATCAAGACTGGGAGCACTACTCAGTGGCAGGCCGACTTAGCTCCAAAATAAATGGCGGCCTCTGACATGTGGAACAGATGCCATGTGCAGCCGCTCCTAACATGGAGTACAAACGCTGCTCATCCTGTATCCCTAGATTAGGAGCCCTTACAGGGTACTATCAGCTGGGCCAAGCTGAGCCCAGGTTTTTTAGTGAACTTGTTACTGCTCCCCCTCCTCCTTTTTCATCCGGGCTTCCGGCAAGGGCGGAGTTTAGAATATTTATTGTATAAGACAATAATGATCCATCTATATATAAGAAATGAAAACATGAAGGTTTCTTTTACACATAAAACCAACTTCTACTACCCTTACTGTGTGATGAAAAATATTGGGAGGGCTTGGCTTATCAGTGGTGAACCCTCGCAGCGGTTTCACCAGTTTAATCTACCAGACCACTTCTTAGAACTCTAATACTGTATTGGATGATTCTGCTTCTATATATATATTTTTTGCTTATCCCTAGTACACGTGGTACAAGCCATGATAATCATGGTGGGTAGTTAGCGACTGCTTTTTACTGTAAGTGCACCACATGTCTACACATGTGAAAGCAGTTCGACTTTGCATTTACAAATGTGCCAGAGCCCCGTTTGGTTACTTGCACTCGCTGGTGGGGTTGGACTTTTGCAAGAATCGGGGGCCATTGGGGCATTTTTTTTTAAAAACAGATAAAAGTATCAATGCGGGAATTGAACCCGGGTTGTAGTGGTCGAAAACCAAACGGTTTAACCAGCCTTCCACCGACCCTGCTTCTATATGCTACACTGAAGTGTGGAAGGGTAGATTAAATTGGCGAAACCGCTGGGAGGATTCATCACTGATGAGCCAATCCAATATTTTTCATTGCAGTAAGGACAGTAGAAGTTTTTTTTACGTGTAAAAGAAACATTTGTGCTTTAATGCTTTCATGTCTAATATTCATTGTTTTCTCTACTGTGATAAGGCACAATTTGGATTATAGATTGTAAACACAAGGTTATAAGACCAAATCCAAATAAATAGTGTGTGACCTTTCGGTAACAGTGTTGTTACCTTGATATGGCACAATTTGGATTATAGATTGTAAACACAAGGTAATAAGACCAAATACAAATAAATAAATAGTGTGTGACGTTTCGGTAACAGCATTGTTACTGAAACATCACACACTATTTATTTGAATTTGGTCTTATTACCTTGAGTTGTTACCTTCTTCAGAACTTTTGTCTGAAGATGGTAACAATGCTTTTACCGAAACGTCACACACTATTTATTTATTTGGTCTTATTACCTTTTTTTTCCCTCTACTTTATGTTTTAAGAAGGAAATTATAATCTTTCCACTCGCCCACTGCCTTTATTTTTCGGACAACATTTCTTCAAGAGTTGGCGTTTCTTAATTGCACAAGATACTACATTAGCAAAAAGGATAAAATAAAAAAGGTTATTTTGTAAATAAATATTAACTAAAGTGACTAACAAAAGTGTTAATTATTTGTAATTTTAAAAATTGAAAGTGGAGGCCAAAATAATTGGAAATTTTAGGAAATAATTAGAAGATTTTGAGTGTTACAGTAGAACCTCCATGAAAGGACACTTGCGCTAGCGGACACCTCTCTACAAAGGACAGTTTTCATTTGCAAAATTACCATTTTTACAATTTATCAACTCTCCGGTAAGAGGACAACTCTACCTAAAGGACACTTTGGCTCTGCAATTAGGTGTCTTTTACAGGGAGGTTCTGCTGTATATGGAAAGATTGGAGCAAATACTCCTAATCAATGGCATTCCTGTTGGTAATCAAGTTTCCTATTTATTAGCTACAATAGGATCAAAACATACAGATTTTTGTTACACCTCAATTATCTAAAGACAAACATTAAAAAAAAAAAAAATTGAATTATTATCCCTAGTACATATGGTATAGGCCATGATAATTATGGTGGGTAGACGTTGGCGGCTGCTTTTCCTGTAAGTGCACCACATGTCTACATATGTTAAAAGCAGTTCGACTTTGCACTTTGAAATATGCCTGAGCCTTGTTTGGTTACTTGCACTCGCTGGTGGGGTTAGACTTTTGCAAGAATTGGGGGCATTAGAGCAATTAAAAAAAAAAATTGATAAAAGTGCCCAAGGCAGGATTCAATCCCGGGCTGTAGCGGTCAAAAACCAATGGTTTAGACTAGGGGTCGGCAAACTTTTGAGTCGGAAGAGTCAAAAATTAGTTTTTAAAGAGCCACAAAATTTTTATTGCCAACAATAAATAGTACTCGCATTAAAAATATTTACGTATGGAAATATATAAAGAGCCGCAGATTCACATCCAAAGAGCCGCAGTTTGTCAACCCCTGGTTTTAACCACCCTTCCACCAACTCTCCAAATTTTGAGAAACCATTATAATAAGCCTAAAAGTTCGATAATTGCAGAGAGGTTTAAATTTCATAAAATATCACAAAATGTAGGTGAGGCAGTTTCAGAGTATATTATTGCTTTAAGGAAACTTGCTGCATCATTTGAATTTGTAGATTTTTTAGAAGACTCTTTGAAGAGGATAAATTGGTAGTGGGCTTATAAAAGATTAGAATATCCAAAAAAATTGTTTAGTGAAGAAAATCTAACCTTTCAAAGAGCATGTGAGTGGCTTTGTTTATAGAGGCTGAAGCAAAAAATACAAAATTATTTCAGCGTAAATAAAATATTGTAGTTAATCAAATTACAACAAAATTGAAGAAATTTTAAAGATAATATACAAGGGATAAATTTAGTTTGTGCAAACACTGTGAGAAAAGCCATTAAAGGGCTATGGAAATTTAGAGAAGCTACCTTGTTTTAAATGCCAAAATATGGGCCGTTGTCTTCAGTTTGCAAATCTCTAAAAACCCTAACATGTTCCAAAAGTGGAAGGGTTATTATTTAGAAGATCAAACTGACCCCAAGATAAGAATGCAGTTTTAAGACTATATAATTGAGATGTACAGAAATATGCAATAAATTGTTCAAATAGCAACTCTACACCATATACAGTATAACCTCGTTAATTCGACACGCAAATTCGACACTCTACCTTAATTCGACCATATTCTGATGTCCCGACCTCCGGCCTATCAAATAACAAACCGTAATTCGACAGTATCGATAATACGACAGTTCTGATAGTTCGACCATTTTAAAATTCGAATTTCGACAGTTGAATGTTTTTTTACATACAACTTTACCGCTAAAATGATATTACGGCGGCGACGATCGGCATCGGCGGGCGCCGATAGAATCGCGCCTACGCACTTTTGGTTTCTGTTAGTTTAAGTTTCACTTTGCAGTGCCGTTGCGACATGTCGCGAGTGTTTTTTTTTTTTTTTTTTACGCGGGAATTTAGGCTTCGTGCGCTAATTAATAATATTATTTTCAATTATAAGCATTGAAATATTTTTGTTATTTTAAAATTTACAAATAATTTCTTTTTAAGTAGAACTGCTCTTCACTGAAGGTTAATAACGAGTTTACAAAGTGGGAAGAGGAGCTTCTTTTTATTAGCATGCACACAAGCTTTCGGACATATCGTCCTTCATCAGGTAAGAGTAATAAACGCGCTGAGGATCCATATATACACAAAGCTGAAAAGAAAATTTACATAACTGCAAAAGATAAAAGTATTTAAAGATAAAAATAAGAACCAAATATGCTAAAAAGATTATAGGGATTAAATGCTAATAAATCTGGACTAAGTACATATGCACTATGAATGGTGTTAATCAAGGGCAGGTAAATGCAACCTATGGCTATTCACATAACAAATGGTATTGTTCTGGTATATCTATATGCCTGTTGATGCTGTTTGTTTTTATTGACACAAATGCCTCTAGTAAAAGTCTTTGGTACTTATTATTGATATTGTTGTATAGAATGGATGGCTTTGTTAGATTGAATGTATGACCGGTTTGCATAGAATGACTGTAAATAGGGGAATTTAGGTTTTTATTAGAGATGTTTCTGGAATGCTCAACCATTCTGATGGCGACGGATCTACCCGTCTCCCCGACATAAGTGGCATTGCATTGGTCGCAAGAGACGGAATAGACAGCACCACCAGAACGGAGAGAACTCGCATGAAGGGAAGATCTGGTAATGGGGTGTCGGACTAGTGTGGCGATGTTAGGTGGGTTCTGGAAGTATGTTGTAATGCCATGTTGCCTTAAAAACCTGGCTATGGTGATAGACTGGGGGCAAAAAGGAAGGGAGCAAATATTTCTGTGTATAGCTGGAGCACTGTTGTGGTGAGGGTCATGCATGTGTTTAAGAATGAAGGGGGTCGGGTAGCCGGATTTGGATAAATATGAAAATATTTTAGCTTTTTCTATTGTTTGGAATAACGGGAGGGAACAATGAGTAAAGATACGTTTAGTGAGAGCTCTAACTGTATTGATTTTGTGTGGTGTTGGGCAATGTGACCGGAAGTTTGTGTGGTGTGGGGGTGTGTTGTTTTTATAGTATACTGTGGTATGGAAACTGCTGGGGGTGCGTATGACTAGTGTATCTAGGAAAGGTAGGACTGAGTGATTTTCTGTTTCATGGGTGAAGGCTATGTCTGGGTGGAAGGAGTTGAGGTCAGATAGGATGTGAGAGGCAATATATAAATCTTCATAAAATGTAGCTACAATTAATATGATAACATTTTATTTCAATATTCCATTTCCATGTTATTATAAAAGATTTAAACACAAAATCAATAACACCTGCAGCAGCAGTGGATGTCTTTAATACAATAAAAGCTCTTTGTTATTTAAAACACTTTCCATAGGAAGAAGAACATGCATGTTTTTTTTTTTTTTTTAAATAGACCATCTGGAATACATGCTGAATAGGATTTCGGTGCAAAAACAGATATCTATAAAGGAATTTTTAAAAAGATATTCATGATTATTTTTAAATATTATTTTTTAATTTTCTTTTATTTTCCATATTTATTTCCTTTCAACTGCTATATTCTTCAATTAGAATTATTATTACTATTATTAGAATTATATTAGAATTTATTTGTAATTATTTATGTTTCAAAAATATGTATTATTGCCATTTGTCCCTGATACGAAAAGTTAATCATCAATATAAAAAAATAAATACAAAAAAGTACATACAATGGTTTCAATTAATATCATTAATTTATATTACAAAGCAATTTTTTTTAAATATTATTTTAGTAATTTAGATGATTAGCTAATCATCTAACCTTAATTCAACACTTCCTTTAATTCAACCGAAAGCTCTGATCCCTTGGGGTGTTGAATTAAAGAGGTTCGACTGTATTTATGTTTCAAAAATATGTAATTATTGCCATTTTGTCCCTGATACTAAAAGTTGATCATGAAAATAAAAAAATAAATACAAAAAAGTACATACAATAGTTTAAATTAATATCATTAATTTATATTACAAAGCAATTTTAAAAAATATTATTTTAGTGATTAGCTAATCATCTAACCTTAATTCAACACTTCCTTTAATTCAACCGAAAGCTCTGATCCCTGGGGTGTTGAATTAAAGAGGTTCGACTGTACATTAGATCTCTCTTCTCCTTCTTTCTTATCTTCACTCAATCATATTAGGGTATCGAGTTGTGACCCTTGATGGTGTCTGTTTGACAACCATCATGACTGGGTAAGGTAGAATGTGTCTGCCTTTGTCATTAAGACTGGGAGCACTACTCAGTGGCAGGCCGACTTAGCTCCAAAAGAAATGGCCGCCTCTTACACGAGGAACAGACGCCATGTACAGCCGCTCCTAACATGGAGTACAAACGCTGCTCATCCTGTATCCCTGGATTAGGAGCCCTTACAGGGTACTATCAGCCGGGCCAGCTGAGCCCAGGTTTTTTAGTGAGCTTGTTACTGCTCCCCCTCCTCCTTTTTCATCCGGGCTTGGGACCGGCAAAGGACATTAGATCTTATAAAAACAAGCTAATAAGACCAAATCCAAATAAATAATCAGTGTGTGACGTTCCAATAACAGCATTGTTACCATCTTCAGACAAAAGTACTGAATCTATTTATATCTATATCCAGTTATAGATACAAAAAAATAATATCCAAATAATTTAATAGTGTGTGACATTTTGGTAACAAAGCTGTTACCGAAACATCACACACTAATTATTTATTTGAATTTGGTCTTATTACCTTGTGTTTATATATCTATAATCCAAATTATGCTTAAAAATTGAAGGAGGAAAAGTAAAAATGTAAATTGATACAGGAAGTTATATTTTTAACCATAGTTCCAAAAAAAGATTACCAAAGATATTTTTCACATGTGCAATTACAAGGTATTGATTGCAGTTAATCTATTAGGTCAAATAAAAAATTGAAATTATAGAATACAATGATAAAAAAAGAAGAATTAAAAGCAATTGTAGAAATCATGGGAATAAACAACATTATTAGGAAGGAAATGGCTGAATAAATTAGAAATTGGCCAAATATTTGTTCACAATTGTCAACCCAACAAAGACTTGGAACAATTGCTTTTTAACTACAGTAGAACCTCCCTGTAAAGGACACCTAATTGCAGAGCCTAAGTGTCCTTTAAGAAGAGGTGTCTTCTTACCGGAGAGTTGCTAAATAGTAAAAATGATAATTTTTCAAATGAAAACTGTCCTTTGTGGAGAGGTGTCTGCTAAAGGGAGGTTCTACTGTATAAAGAAATATTTGGGCCAGCCAATGTTCCTATTAAGGCCTTCACATAAAAATGTAACATAGATAATTCTAAACACAAGGTAATAAGACCAAATCCATATAAATAAATAGTGTGTGACGTTTTGGTAACAACGTTGTTACCGAAACGTCACACACTATTTATTTATTTGGATTTGGTCTTATTATCTTGTGTTTATAATCTATAATCCAAATTGTGTCTTATCATAGATAATTCTATTACACCAGTTTTTTTGTAAGGCGAGACCAGTGCCCTTAACTTTAAGAACAATGGTCGAACAAGAATTGGAAAGATTAGAAAAATTGGGCTTTATTTATCCAGTTACAAGTAGCTCTTGGGCTACACCAGTAGTAGGGGTCCCAAAGAAAAATAAGGGCATTATGATAAAGCACAATTTGGATTATAGACACAAGAAAATAAGGGCATTGGAATTTGCTGTAACTTTTTAAAGTGACTCTTTACAAATTTTCAGATTCTACCATTTATCCATTGCCGGCTCAAGAGGACATTTTCACTGTTATCAGCATGAGGTAATAAAACCAAATTCCAAAAAAATAGTGTGTGATGTTTTGTTTACAATTCTGTTACAGAAATGTCACAAACTATTTGTTGATTTGGACTTGTGTTTATAATCTATAATCCAAATTGTGCCTTATCACTATGTTATCAGGGAAGTCCTTTTAAACAAAATTATACCAAAGCAATGCTTATCTGCAATTACAAGTGAATACATCATGTGAACATTACCTCACTATCAACACACATAAGGGCCAATATCAATATCAAAGAATGCCATTTGGACTCTCAAGTGCACCAGGACATTTTCAATCAATAATAGATAAATTATTTTTAGGTCACATTCTGGGAGTCACATGTTTATTAGATGATATTTTGATAGCATCATCTTCAGATGAAGAACACTTAGCAAACATTGAAGAGGTGTTCAAAATATTATGGACATACAAAAATTGGAAGAAAAAAGTTTATTTTTCAAAAGTCAAATTGAATATTTAGGTCATGTTATTAATAAGGATGGTATACAATCAATTTCTGAAAAGATAAGGACCAATTAAGGATGCAGAGGCTCCAAAGAACATTCAAGAATTGCTGTCATTTTTAGGACTATTGAGAGAATTATTATGATAAATTCATAAGGGAAACTGTCATCGCTGCTTTCCCCACTGCATTAATTGCTCAAGAAAGATACAAGTTGACTCTGGAATGACAAATGTGAAGAATCATTCAAAAACTGCAAAGATGCCTTAACAGCTGAGTCAATATTAGTGCACTATGATACCAAGCTGCCATTGGTTATTTCCGCTGATGCATCAGGCTATGGAATTGGGGCAGTCCTGGCACATATTACAAACAACAAAAAGCTTTATTAAGACCTTTCAGTCTTATACAGATTCTCCTAGTAGAAATGTAGGGTGCATACAGGAGTAAGAGTAACAGTAATAAGCAGTTATTATTATTATTGCACATATTATTGAAGACGAAGAAAACCCAGTATTTTATGCTTCCAGAACCTTGTTAAAAGCAGAAAGGCATTATTCTAAGATAGAGAAAGAAGCTTTAGCAATAATTTACGCAATAAAAAAGTTTAATTTTTAATAAAAAAAGGCATATATTGGAAAAAAAAAACCAATATTTCAGTTGGCTGAATGTCAACCTTTTTCAAGATATAACAATGTATTTATTAGATAAATTAGATGTTTTTTTAAATCTAATATATGCCTTTTTAATTAAATATCTATTTATGGGTTGCTCTATTTTAAAAAATAAATGTAATATATACAAGAAGGAAATTTATATTGTACGCTGATACGCATAAAAACCCTTGTTGGCAATTATGGGTCCTAGATCAGCTATTCCCAACATTTCGACATCAAGGATGCAGAGATGGTGTATGACTTTGGCAGCATATGACTATGAAATCTAATTTAAAAAAATCACAGGAACATGGCAATGTGGATGCACTATCTCAGGTGCCTGTTGGCTATATGGAGAATATATAATTAGTCATAAATAGAAGTTTACCATTGAAAGCAGATGTGGCAAAAGCAGTTGACCATGATCCTGTACCAGCAAGAGTGAAATTATATATTGGGCATGGAGAAGGCTGCAGACAACATGAGTCTGTATTTTCAAAAGAAATTGGAATTGACTGTGGACGCAAGAGTTCCAAGTGCTCTGCAAGGAAAAATTCTATATTGCCTCCATGAGACCCATAGTGGAATGTGCAAAATGAATGCTGTGGGCAGAAGCTATGTCTGGTGGCCTAATATTGATAAGGATATTGAAGCAGTTTCAAGAATTTGCAAAATTTCCAAATGGTTCAGGCCAATCCAGCAAAAACTTTCTTTTAACCCTGGGAATGGACAAAAGGTCTTTGGGAAAGAATTTACCTAGATTTTGCTCTTAAAAATGGGTTGAACCTCATCATTGTAGTGGACAACCATTCAAAAAATGGGTAGAAGTTATCCTGATAAAAGATATCACAACAAATAAAACAATAGAACCAATTAGAATGCTATGTGCACTATATGGACTTCCAAAGGAGATAGTCTCAGATAATGGGCCTCAATTTACATCCTTAGAAATTCGAAATTAAAAAAAAAAAAAAAGAAATTAAACAGACATTAATGCCAGCTTACCATCTTCAAAGTAATGGACTTGCATAAAGGGCAGTAAAGATGGTAAAATAGGTCTTATGTAAAACCGGGGGCAATATAGTAACTCTATACAAAATAGTATATCAAGAATTCTTTGTGTGTATAGAAGTACACCTCATGGAACAAGAGGCAACACCCTTGTCGGATTGTTTTTAGGGCGCCCTTTTAGAACCAAATTAACTTTATTGCATCCATGCCTAACAGATAAGGTAGAAAAGCACCAAATTAAAAAGCAGAAATGGGATCAGAAAGGTCAGAACATTTAGAATCCTTGATATAAATGACAAGGTATGGTGCAAGAACTATAGAGATAGTTCCTTTAAATGGATACCTGGTATGATTTTTAGAAAAAAAGGTGGCAGAGTGTACCAAGTAGAGGTATATGGTCAAATGAAAGATGTTCATATAGACCAATTAAAAAAATGATATGAAAAGGAAGAAATAGAGGGAGAGCAGATTGAATCACAAGAAGGTCAGGAATTGTTCCGAGTCAGATCAAGGAAACAAGAACAAATGAAGGAGAGAAAGCACAAGCAGGTAGAGAGGTAACAGTTGTTTCAGGTGAGGCCAATGAAGCAAGATCAAGAGAGGACAGGAAGATGCAAGCAGGTATCGAGGTGCAAGAAGATGAAGAAAATGATCAATATGTGGGTCCAGCTCAAGAGGAGATTCTGCCAAAAGGAACCCACCCAGACGTCCACCAGCCATGACGAAGAAGGTGGATGTCTCTTCTTCTTTCTTATCTCCACACTGGGTGAAGTAGAATGCGTCTGCCTTTGTCATTAAGACTGGGAGCACTACTCAGTGGCAGGCCGACTTAGCTCTAAAAGAAATGGCCGCCTCTGACATGAGGAACAGACGCCATGTGCAGCCGCTCCTAATATGGAGTACAAACGCTGCCCATCCTGTATACCTGGATTAGGAGCCCTTACAGGGTACTATCAGCCAGGCCAGCTGGGCCCAGGTTTTTTACCGAGCTTGTTACTGCTCTCCCTCCTCCTTTTTCTACAGGCTTGGGACTGGCAAAGGCGGAGTTATGAAGGTGGATGTGAAATATCAATGAATACTCTGTGAACTCTTTATTCTGACATATCTATCATCATCCACCTTGATACCTCTATGTTAGATAATGCTGAAACACTCTTGTAATTTGGAATGTAAACACAATATATTAGTGTGTATCCTCTAAAAAAAAAGACCTCTGGGAAAACTCCAGGACAATAATTCAATAGAAAAGCTGAGACAATGGGAACTAATGGAGATCTTTAAATGACTTGAGGAATAAACAACAACAACATTATTATTGTGTGATTGGGGTTGCTAAATTGTACAAGATACTACAGGCATATAGTAATGCAGCAAGATTGTAACATATACAGTATATAACCTTGTTGATACTTGTGATAATTTGACCATATTTTCATACCCCAACTTCCAACCTACCAAATAGCAAACGTTAATTCAACATAACGATAATTAGATCGATTTTTAAAGTCAAATTAATTTTTATAAATCCCCCCCCCCCCTTCTATTGATTAAATTTGTAACAATTAAATTTACTGTGTTTCTTTTTAATAATGTCATCACTGTAGAGAGATTATAAAACTGTAGAAATAATATTTGATGATATTATTAAAAAGACACATATTGCCAGTAAATTTAATTGTTACAAATTTTATTACTAAAAATACCATACTTTGGCAAGTGGGACACAGCGACCACTTGATAACAGTAACTATTTAAAACATGCTGTGGTAAAATTTCTCATTCAGTACTTTTGTCTGAAGATGGTAACAACACTGTTACCGAAACGTCACTCACTATTTATTTGGATTTGGTCTTATTACCTTGTGTTTATAATCTATAATCCAAATTGTGCCTTATTAAGTCGAATGTCATTCAGAAGGAATAAAGCCAAAGATAAAGATAAGGTACAATTTGGATTATAGATTAAAAACATAAGGTAATAAGACCAAATCCAAATAAATAAATAGCTTGATACCCTAATATAATTGACAATTGAAACAAATTTTATTGACTTCTTGTCAATAGTTTAGATAAAAAATGGAAATAAAACTAAAATATAGATGATCATGCGGGGGATGTGCCCCGGCGAGTGAGCCTTCTTTCCCAGGCGATGAGCGAGTGGTCAGCCCAACCTGTACCAAGTACCGGTAGATGATGGATTTGGCAGACGCCAGGATGGCCAAGTTGTCATCTTCGAGGCCAGACCCAAAGATCCAGGCTCGCAAGTCAAGAGGTCGCCCGAGGACACTGAAGGCTTCGATGATGAGGGGCCTGATACGACTGCAGCTCCAGTAGCATATGATAACATAGCGATATGATTGAGTGGAGATAAGAAAGAAGATTAACCTTAATTTAGCATTATGTTTACAAGGTTTGGTTAGATAAGGCAAAATTAGGATTATAAATTATAAACACAAGGTAATAAGACACCAAATCCGAATAAATAAACTGTGTGTGATGTTTCTGTAACAGAAAGACTGAAGATGGTAACAATGCTTTTACCAAAACATCACACACTATTTGGATTTGGTCTTATTACCTTAAGGTTTGGTTAAATTGGGTGTTAGTAAAAAGTGGCAACTCTTACTGAGAATGGTCACAACTTTGGTCAAAATATATTGGTATCCATTGGGAAAACCATGTATGACAGAGTATCAATCAAAATAAAAGAACATTAATATTTAAAAAAATAATAATAATGCTACATATTTGAACAATGAAACTTTTTATTTTATTCTTCTATACTTTTTTCGTTCACACCCCATATTTCATAATCTATAACTTTATTTTGTGCTACACCTTCATATCCAGATTCATAATATTTTTTTAAGACATATTTAGAAATGGAATTTCCTTCATATAGATTTTTTCTATATTCTCTATTATTATGAAGGCTATAAATTTGGTATGCAACGTTAGAGATGGCCAGAATTTCCAAAATATAAATAGATTTCATTAAGGTAGGTTTAAAAAGATTCGAAATAAACGAACGAATTCTTCCTTGTGGTTGCTGCATTGTAATTCACTTGTAATATTCTTATATGCTATTGAATTTTTATTTTCTAAAATACGAATTTTCTCTCTCTTCTTCCATTTATTTATAAACTGAAATTCAGAAATTTCTTGTACCAAAACAAACGAATATGCGCAAGACTTCCTTTTACTTCAAGAGAGCTCGTTTTTATTTGCACAATTAGAAAACTTTTAAATATTATGATCGGGTAGTTTTATTGAGCTATTAATTTTAATTTATATACGTAAATAAATAATATATATGCTTGAAACATTTTAATCTTTTTTTTTAATTTAAAAGTACTTTTGAATTAATAAAGCAATTCTCTATTTTATGTTAATAGCAATTTTTTAAAATTCATCAGAAAGGTATGTGTACTTCTTGAAACTGGGTTGAAAATTAATTCATCAAAGACTTTTCAAAATGAATATAACTCTCTTTTGATGTAACCTGGAGGCATATGAATATAACGATTTTGTTAGATTATATTTTAAACTAGTTAATTGAGCTAATAAAACTTAGTGATAAGAGGTTAGATGAAATAATGTATTTAATAGTCTTCATATAATAAAAGTTAAAAGAAAGTAACAATAATTAATCATTTATTTGGCTAATTATAAGACTTCTGGAGCGTACATAAGTCGCCAACAACCAGGGTTGTCCTCCGCCTTTGCCGGTCCCAATCCCAGATGAAAAAGGAGGAGGGGGAGCAGTAACAAGCTCGCTAAAAAACCTGGGTTCATCTGGCCCGGCTGATAGTACCCTGTAAGGGCTCCTAATCCAGGGATACAGGATGAGCAGCGTTTGCACTTCATGTTAGGAGCAGCTGCTCCATTTCTTTTGGAGCTAAGTCGGCCTGCCACTGAGTAGTGCTCCCAGTCTTAATGATAAAGGTAGACGCATTCTACTTCACCCAGTCATGATGGTGGTCAAACAGACACCATCAAGGGTCACAACTTGATATCCTAATATTATTGAGTAGAGATAAGAAAGAAGAAGAAGGATTGTCTTTCAGACCTAAGTCTTTTTTGTTTATTTATACAATGCAAGCGAAGGACCAATGAGGTGGCGCTAAAAAAGTTTATTTATTGGAATATTTTCTGAAAGATTCTGGGCTTAGTTTCGTGGTTTCCGGAGGATGGCTATCTAAAATCTATGGTATTCAAAGGCTGAAGGCTGGACCAATAAAAAAAGAAGTGGTCTATGGTTGACACTAATCATCACTCATTAATATATATATTTTTTAAAGTAAATTCATGCTTGATGTAAAGTATTATGGAGAGCAATATTCGTTGTTTGTCAGCAAATCTTCTGAGATTTCTAGAGAATGTCCCTCAATGTAAAGGTCCCTTCATATTTTCTCTGAATGCTGTTTTCTTTTATAGTGTGCACACTTCTTGGGAGAGTAATAAAAGTCAGGTTAGAATGTTTTTGGTTTGCCAAGTTCATTTCCAACTATTTCGCTGAGGTAAAAAATTAATTTACGAAAGCAAAAAGGCGACAAACAGTTTCTGAATCATATAATACAGTACATCCTTCTTTTATATCTATAAAAATGAAATCCAAAAACGATGTTTATTTTCGCGTTGCGCAAAATCTACAGAATAAATCATTATGGAATTTCGCATGTAGGTAGCTGAAGATTTCGTTTAACATATAGGCTATTCAAAAAACTAACAAGGTTAATGTGCTCTTTTAAAAAAATATAAAACCAAAAAGCGTTATTTCCAGCCTTTTACCGCTTGGGTGCAGCGCTATTCGCGACGATAAATGAATTTGATTGGTTAATAATTTACACGTGGTTTGTTTACAAATGTTGAATTTTAGTTTGTTTACACGATGAATGTTTTTAAAAGGTAAAATCAAAGATTATGGTATTTCGCAATGGTGGTAAACCCTCAAGAGAAGATAGATGGTACTGGAATGGTAAACCTCTGATGGTAACAGGAAGATATATCTACTTGGGATACCCTCTGGTCAGTACAACTAAAACCACTCAAGTCGCAAACTTTTTCAAAGGAAAAGCACTTGCGGCAATAAATGCTACAACCCCATTATTGGCGAAATCAAAAATTAATTCACTAAACTCTGCAATGAAACTGTTTGACTCAATTGTGATGGCTGTTTTGATGTATGCTGCTCCAATTTGGGCAACAGAGTATAAATATTTATTAGACCATATACAAGATACATTTATACGTAGGTTTTTGAATTTGCCTAGATATACACCAGGATATATAATAAGACCAGAAACAGGCCGCGTCTCATTAATAATAATAGCTCTGAAATTGACCTTGAAATATTGGCTGAGGGTGCTGAGTATGGATACAAATAGACTGCCTCGAATTTGTTTAACTAGAATGAGGCAATTATCCTGTGCTACAGGTGCGCCCATCGGTTTTATAAAACAATTAAGCAATTTACTTAATAATAACGGATCCTCGTGGCTTACTTATTGTAATGATCCTGACTCACTAAGGAATGCTATCCCTGGAATATTAAGAACTGCGATAGAGCAAACAATACAAAACGACCTAACAAGAATAACCCAATCAAAGTTATATTCCCATTATAGAGACATATATACAGCCTTTACCACCGAAGAATACTTCTTAACTGAACTCCCTTTTCCTATCATCAGATTAATTGCACAATTCAGAACCCTCTCAATTTTTTTCAGAGAACACCATTTGATTTTATTGAGGCGTGAAGACCTGAAATGCACTTTCTGTGGATCAGGAATAACAACGGAGATGTTGCATTACTTATTTGACTGTGCTGCTCTGTCTGAGGAAAGACGAAAATTAAATGATAAAACGGGGCAACTTTGTCCTTCATTTCCGGCACTGATTGATGAAATATCAAAGAATAGGTATATAGCGTTGGCGATATTTGGATTTCACAAGACTATATCCCGGAAAAAGGCCTCTCAGTGTTCTCCCTATCCCTTGTGAACTGGCGAATCCTGTATAGGGCGAGTGGCCCCAATAAAGGCTTTTTGTTGTTGTTGTTGTTGTTGTTTTTAAAAGGTAAGATTATCCAATCGCCGTGAAACTTTAGGAAGTTATATATATATATTTACTATACTACTGGGAAGGTTTCTGGTTTGAATTTGATTTGAAATAAATATTCTTTGCAATTTTATTTGCAAATGTTCTACTTTCACTCGCAAGCAGCGCCTCTCGCGGTTTCTGGTGAAATTATATTTATAAATTGTAACAATGCTTAAAATGTGTTCCAAGTATAATAAATTCAATTTGAGAATTTAGTAATATAATATTCCAATGACGTAAAAAACCCATGGCATTTTAATATTAATATACACCTATCCCCCGATTTACACGGTAGATAGTTCCTGAGAAAAACGTGTAAATCGAAAAGCTTGCAGAAAATGCATACTTTTGCTATTTAACAGTTGTGATTTTTTTCAATATTTTTAGGTGTACACAGAAATAAAAATAAAATGCATTGACAGGTTAAAATATGTAATATATTACTGAAACACTGTTTTTTAGATAATTACAATACATACATAAACAGAAGAACAAAAAATAGAACCAAAGGTGTTTTATTATCCTTCATCACTGTCAGAAATTACTCTCATTCTTTTTTTCGGAATCGAAGGTTCGAATTCACTTTCATCACTCGAAGTTATTTGTGCCGATTCGCTGTTTGAAGCAGAACTATTTACATTATGAGAGATGGTAATAAAATCGGTTATTAACAATTGCTTCGAATTTTTTGTAAGAACTTTGTAAACTTCTTCATATTGAGCCAAGCAGCAATTTATGTCACGTTGGAATCGTAAAGCCCTTTCAACGTTTGTGTCATTTTGCATAAAATGATTACCCAGCTTTCTTCCCAATGCGAGTCCTTCGTGGATGACTTTAGCAGTTGTTGGGCCATTTTTCACCAACAAACCCAACAAAGATGTAAACATATTACATCATATAATCACAGTGCCTCGCCGAAGTGTTTGCTGTCCAGATGGAGGACCCGGACAAGCTCTGGACTTCTTGTATTCCAAGGCCCGCTGCAGTAAGGTGTACACAATATGGAGGACCTGGACAAGCTCTGGACTTCTTGTATTCCGAGGCCCGCTGCAGTAAGGAGTACATAATATGGAGGACCTGGACAA
The DNA here is from genome assembly GCA_030710605.1 of Cordylochernes scorpioides. Taxonomy (NCBI): domain Eukaryota; kingdom Metazoa; phylum Arthropoda; class Arachnida; order Pseudoscorpiones; family Chernetidae; genus Cordylochernes; species Cordylochernes scorpioides. Next base: position 3,489,637 of record CP092885.1, on the reverse strand, counting down.
GCTCTGGACTTCTTGTATTCCGAGGCCCGCTGCAGTAAGGAGTACATAATATGGAGGACCTGGATAAGCTCTGGACTTCTTGTATTCCAAGGCCCGCTGCAGTAAGGTGTACATAATGTATATATGTACTTATATGTACAATAACTCAATCACTTCCCATATATATATATATATATTTAAATATATATATAGTGAAAGGTTAAATTCAGCAAGATATTTCTTTTTATTACCACATTGAAATTTAAATAAATAGAGTAAATAAATTAAATATATATATATATATATATACTCTAGATAATTTAGGTATTTCAAAGATAACAATAAAATTTTAAGAAGAAATACTAGATTAAAATTTCAGGGAATCGTCTTTATATATTTTATTATTTTTTATGATTAATTTAAAAATAATTTTATTCCAAAGAATATGTTTTTTTTTTCCGAATTTATTCGACGAAATAAATATATTTTTTT